>CAUDMG010002622.1:145000-182500 GCA_958450375.1 Homarus gammarus | reverse complement strand
TTTGTGGTGGTGGTGGTTGTTGTGCTGTTTGTGTAGTGGTGGTGTTTGTTGTGCTGTTTGGGGGTGGTGGTGGTGGTTGTTGTGCTGTTTGTGTGGTGGTGGCGGTGTTTGTTGTGCTGTTTGGGGGTGGTGGTGGTGGTTGTTGTGCTGTTTGTGTGGTGGTGGCGGTGTTTGTTGTGCTGTTTGGGGGTGGTGGTGCTTGTTGTGCTGTATGTGTGGTTGTAGTAGTAGTAGTGGTGGTAATTTTAAGGTAATAAAATGGCGGCGAAGGTGTGGCTATTGGGGAGGCTGGAGGCCACGATTAAAAAAAAAGTAGTAGTAGTAGTAGTAGTAGTAGTAGTAGTGATGCCAGGACACTATGAACGGGCAATGGAGGTGTTCGGCAGAAGCAAGGTCAAAATAACGAAGGACGGTCAAAGACATCTTGGTGCGGTAATCAGCACGAATGACTTCAAGACCGAGTACGGAACGGGAAAGGTGAATGAGTGGGTGAAAGAAATCCAAGACAAAACAGAGCCACATGTATCGCTGGAATTACCTGATGCGGGACCCCTCCTCCACCCTCTGGAAGAAGCCATCAAGGTCGCTTTTATCCCAACACTACTGAAAACCCTTATTTAACCCCAGCAGAAAGGTCGCTTCTTGCACTACCACCCAGATTGAGACGAATGGGATTGACTAATCCATTGGTGCTTGCCGCCACAGAACATGAGATCTCTGTCAAGCTCATGGTGATTAGGTTATAAGTACTCGTTCATAACCTGATGTTAATATCGTTGCGACCTTGTACTCCATAACACGAGCTGTGGTTGAAGAGAAAGAAAGAAAGAGGCGTTAAGATTCTTCGTGTCAGCTACAATAACAGATTTTGTGTATATTTCTCTCATATTCGTCAGCGTAAACGAGCAAGTTCATTTGATCCAGTCGTCCCTCAGCCCATCAGCCCTCCCCTCCCTCCCTCCCTCCCTCACCTCTAACTCTCCCCCCCCCTCTTCCCTTCTCCCTGCTCCTCCCCTCCCTCCCTCACCTCTGACTCCCCCCCTCTTCCCTTCTCCCTGCTCCTCCCCTCCCTCCCTCACCTCTGACTCTCCCCCCTCTTCCTTTCTCCCTGCTCCTCCCCTCCCTCCCTCACCTCTAACTCCCCCCCCTCTTCCCTTCTCCCTGCTCCTCCCCTCCCTCCCTGCCTCACCTCTAAAACTCCCCCCCCCTTCCCTTCTCCCTGCTCCTCCCCTCCCTCCCTCACCTCTAACTCTCCCCCCCTCTTCCCTTCTCCCTGCTCCTCCCCTCCCTCCCTCACCTCTAACTCCCCCCCTCTTCCCTTCTCCCTGCTCCTCCCCTCCCTCCCTGCCTCACCTCTAAAACAACCCCCCCTCTTCCCTTCTCCCTGCTCCTCCCCTCCCTCCCTCACCTCTAACTCTCCCCCCCTCTTCCCTTCTCCCTGCTCCTCCCCTCCCTCCCTGCCTCACCTCTAACTCTCCCCCCTCTTCCCTTCTCCCTGCTCCTCCCCTCCCTCCCTCACCTCTGACTCTCCCCCCTCTTCCTTTCTCCCTGCTCCTCCCCTCCCTCCCTCACCTCTAACTCCCCCCCCCTTCCCTTCTCCCTGCTCCTCCCCTCCCTCCCTCACCTCTGACTCTCCCCCCTCTTCCCTTCTCCCTGCTCCTCCCCTTCCTCCCTCACCTCTAACTCTCCCCCCTCTTCCCTTCTCCCTGCTCCTCCCCTCCCTGCCTCACCTCTAACTCTCCCCCCTCTTCCCTTCTCCCTGCTCCTCCCCTCCCTCCCTGCCTCAGTGCCTCACCTCTAACTCTCCCCCTCTTCCCTTCTCCCTGCTTCTCCCCTCCCTCCCTCACCTCTAACTCTCCCCCCTCTTCCCTTCTCCCTGCTCCTCCCCTCCCTGCCTCACCTCTAACTCTCCCCCCTCTTCCCTTCTCCCTGCTCCTCCCCTCCCTCCCTCACCTCTAACTCTCCCCCCTCTTCCCTTCTCCCTGCTCCTCCCCTCCCTCCCTCACCTCTAACTCTCCCCCCTCTTCCCTTCCTTCTCTTCCCATCCCTCTTCCTTTCTTTCTGTCCTTTCTTCCACCTTCACCTCCCTTCTTATCCCACTTCCCTTCTTCCTGCCCTTCCCCTCTCCACTAACTATCCTCCCTTTTCCTCCCTTCTGCCCCCCCCCCTCCCCTGCCCCCTCCCCTGCCCATCACCCCCAGCTCTCCTCGCCCTCCTCTTCTTCCTCCCCCACCCTCTTTACCCCCCTGTCCCTCTCCTCCCCCCCTTAACTTCCTCCTAACTCTCCCTTTCTTCCTGCCCCTCCACTACCCCTTCCCCCTACCTAGCCCCGTCACCTCCCCTTACCTCAACACCCCCCCCCCCCGAACGCTACAAACTGGAACACGTTAAATTTTGAAACATTCTGAACCCTTGAGAAACTTAACCATTATTTACCTCACTCAAACCAGACAATAATTTTTACATCAAACTTTTTTCTTCTTTTTTTTCATTTCCTTTGGTTCCTGCGTCGAGATAATTGTGGGTGTGTCTATATAATGATGAACATCTTGTTGGATTATTCCTCCTCCTAGTTCTGAGCTTGATATAAAATGCTGTTGGATTACCTGAAGAAGATTAGACACCTCAGCTTATTTCACCTGAAGCCTGAACACCTTAACGTTAACCTATCGTAACTTAGTCTTACTTAACCGAACCTAACTTAACATAATCTGACATAATCTAACTACTTCACCTAACCTAACTTGTCATAACCTAACCTAACCCCCAAGGTATATTACCATTAGGGTGTTTAACCATCAGGTGGGTGATTAGGCTAATATTCAAGAGATAAACAAAATCATATCTTTAAACTGTTATTTTTATTATTATTATTATTATTATTATTATTATTATTATTGTTATATTTGTACATATTCTTCGTTATCTCTCCTTCTCCCTTGATTTATCATCCTTTACATATGCCTTCTTCATCTTCATATATTATTTCCTTTTGTATTTAGGGAGATGTAACACCCCCCCCCCCCCCCATCCCCCGAGTGAGTCGTCTACCTCTTGACATAGATACTCAAGATTTCCCTTACCTCATCCTCCTCTTTCCTTCCTTTTCCTTCTCTACCTCCCCCTTCCTCACTTTCCTCCTTCTCATTTACCTCCTCTTCCTCCCCCATTCCTTCCTTTCCTCCTACCCTCCTCCTTCTTCCCTCTTTTCTTCCTACCCTCCTTCTTCTTTCCACCTCCTTCCTTCTTCTTTCTCCTCCCTGCTTCCTTCCCCAGGTTTCCTCATCAACATCCTTCTCTATGCTGTAATTGAAGCCTTCCTTCGGGGAATCTGCCTTCATTATCCATCCTATTCTGGTGCCATCCTTCCTTCCCTGAGTTTGTTCTTCCTTCTTATTCCTTCTCTGCTAAACATTATATCCTGTTATTCTAATTTTCTTTCCCTCCTTCCCTTTACTGCTGTGTTCTCTTCTCATCTTGTTTTTCTTCTTCTTCTTCTTCATCCTTTGTTCTTCTTTTTCTTCTCATTTTATTTCTTCGTTTTCTTCCTTCATCTATTCCTTCTCCTTCTTCTTCTTTGTCTTCTTGTATCATGAATATACCTCCCCATCCTTCCTTCCTTCCTTCTCTCTTGTTTGCTTCTTCAACTTTCATTCTCTTCTTTCATTTATTTTATTTTAATAAGGTCTCTCTCTCTCTCTCTCTCTCTCTCTCTCTCTCTCTCTCTCTCTCTCTCTCTCTCTCTCTCTCTCTCTCTCTCTCTCTCTCTCTCTCTCTCCACTATATAAACACAAAACACTTATTTGAAACACACTTGATATCCTCTAGCAACACACGGAACACTTAGTAGAAACACCACTGATATCTCTCTCCTATACCTCAAGCAACACACAGAACACAATAACAACACAAAACACTTGGTTGAAACACACTTGATATCCTCTAGCAACACACAGAACGCAACACACGGAACACTTGGTAGAAAACACCTCTTGATATCCCTCCTCCACCACCTCCAACACACGTAAACCATCACCATGACAACACAAGTCACACGAACGTCCGTCAAACTTCATATTATACCTCTCTCAGTCTCTCTCTCAGTCTCTCTCTCAGTCTCTCTCTCAGTCAGTCTCTCTCAGTCAGTCTCTCCTAGGTTTTTTTCTGTCTTCCTGTACCTTACCACCAGAATATCTCTCTCTCTCTCTCTCTCTCTCTCTCTCTCTCTCTCTCTCTCTCTCTCTCTCCCAGCCATCTTGGTACACGGTCAGCTGTCTCTACTGTGTCAAATAAGGTCAAGTATTGTCGGGTTGGTTTTATCCGTAGATGTCCCAGATCGACCTTGACACGCCACCACCATGTTGGATTCTGTCGCTCGTGCACGTTTGGGATAAATGATATATTAAAATCGATTCTGTGGGATTTTTAACTTGTTTGTCTTAGTCTAGCTGTGTGTGTGTGTGAGAGAGAGAGAGAGAGAGAGAGAGCACCGCACAACATCACTACAAGATCCATGGTGTTTCATCTTCACTGTGTATCGACTATTTCACTTTCTTTCGTTTTTCTTTTTATTCTTTTCCACAACATGTACAGGTCGTCATTCTGTTTTTTTTTTATCATCTTTACTCTGATGGTGTCTCGTGTGGTGAAAATAAATAATTAACAGTTTATATCTTCGTCTTGAGGGGTGGGTTGGGTCGTTCAAGTTATTGTCTGTTTAAGTCGCTTTCTTATCGATATTAACCACTTAATAAGATACGTCTCGCTTTCCCTTGATTTTTGACACCATTTCATAATTTTGTTTTTCTTTCGTCAAAAACACGAACTATTTTTCATTATTTTTTTGTTTGTTGTTGTTGGTTCTCCTTTGTTTATCTATATTCGTTGTCTCGGTAAGGTTCCTACAGTCCAATACACTCGCCTGTCTCTTCGCTAGGTTAGGTTAGGTGTGCGTTGGGTTAGGTTAGGCTATGTTAGGTTATGTTAAGTTAGACTAGGTTAGCAATGGGTTAGGTCAGGTTAAGTTAGCTTACGTTATGTTAATTTAGACTAGGTTTACGTTGGGTTATGTTAAGTTAGATTATGTTAGGATATGTTAACTTGGGTTAAGTTAGGTTTGGTTAGGGAGTTTCAATCACCAGGTAAAATAAGTTGGGTATGTAATAACCTAGTGATCCGGTTTTTCTCTTCAAGTCACCATTTTCTGTTGGTTTATCGGAAGCGTGATCATCAATTTACATCTCCCAGAAGGATACCTGAACGTCTCCTGCCTCCACACCTGTCAGGGCCTCGCCTCCACATCTATCACGACCTCATCTCCACACCACCACGACCTCGCCTCCACACCTGTCACGACCTCATCTCCACACCGCCACGACCTCTTCTCCACACCGGTCAGGGCCTCGCCTCCACACCGCCACGACCTCTTCTCCACACCTGTCAGGGCCTACTCTCCACACCTGTCACGACCTCTCATCCACACCTGTCAGGGCCTCGCCTCCACATCTATCACGACCTCATTTCCACACCACCACGACCTCGCCTCCACATCTGTCACGACCTCATCTCCACACCGCCACGACCTCTTCTCCACACCTGTCAGGGCCTACTCTCCACACCTGTCACGACCTCTCATCCACACCTGTCAGGGCCTCGCCTCCACATCCATCACGACCTCATCTCTACACCACCACGACCTCGCCTCCACACCTGTCACGACCTCATCTCCACACCGCCATGACCTCTTCTCCACACCGGTCAGGGCCTCGCCTCCACACCTTTCACGACCTCGCCTCCACACCTGCCACGATCTCATCTCCACACCGCCACGACCTGTTCTCCACACCGCCATGACCTCGCCTCCACACCGGTTACGACCTCTTCTCCACATCTGTCACGACCTCATCTCCACACTTGTCACGACCTCATCTCCACACTTGTCATGACCTCATCTTCAGCCTGTCAGGGCCTCACCTCTACACCTGTCACGACCTTGCCTTCACACCTGTCACAATCTTGCCCCCACACCTGTCACAACCTTGCCCCCACACCTGTCACAACCTTGCCCCCATACCTGTCACAGCCTTACCTCCACACCTGTCACGACCTTGCCCCCACACCTGTCACAACCTTGCCTCCATAGCTGTTACAATCTTTCCCCCACACCTGTCACGATCTTGCCTTCACACCTGTCACAATCTTGCCCCACACCTGTCACAACCTTTCCCCCACACCTGTCACAACCTTGCCCCCACACCTGTCACAACCTTGCCCCCACACCTGTCCACCTATCAAAGCCTCACCTGCCACGTCAACACCTAATAGATCCCTTACCGTAACTCCCACCATCATTACCCTTCATCTAATTTACATACCTGTAATAAAAAAAAAAACAGCTTGGTAATAATATACTTTTTTCTGATTATATTGTTCTATGTTTTTTTATAACTTCAACATCAAACAACTATGAATGATTCTATAGTTATGTTTAATCGCTTTTTTATTATTCGTTTTTTTTTTTTTTTTTTTTTTTTTTTTTTTTTTTTTTTTTTCAGTTGTACCCGAGTGAAGAGTTGGCCATCTGCACCTCTGGGTTTTTTTATAGAAAGATAAAAATATATAAATAAAACATACCCCAGTCAAGCGCTTACACACACACACACACACACACACACACACACACACACACACACACTTTTCATGTATTTCTTTTTCGTTCTCTAAATGAAACCTAAAAGAATAATATGAAGTGAAATTGTAAAATATACTGAATCTCTCTCTCTCTCTCTCTCTCTCTCTCTCTCTCTCTCTCTCTCTCTCTCTCTCTCTCTCTCTCTCTCTCTCTCTCTCTCTCTCTCTCTCCTAGCAGCAAAATGTCAGGAGAAAATTCCAGAAAATAAACAGTGAAAAAAAAATATAAAGAAATACCTGAATACCATTTTATCTTTTCAATAAAATACGAAGACCATAATAGTATTTAGTCCTCTATGTTAGACACTTATTATATTATGTAAATAATATTGATATTATGTTAAAGAATGTCCTTCCTTCCTTAGGCTTTAGTAAGCCCCTTTATAATATTTATACTGTATATACTTGTCACACTTGCCAGATGCTTCTGGTGTTATTGTACAGGGGTACCTAGTGACAGCACTAGGATCCCGCTTCCTTTATCAAGGAATAAACAATTGAAATTGAAAAATTGGGGGTAAACATAATTACGAACGGACAAACGGACGAAAGAACGTACAGGTAATCATCAACGCCCACCACCACCCCATACGTACACAAAAAGGAGATAGGAAATAAAGATAATTAAGAAAAAATGATAAACAAGGGAAGACGAAGAGCTTGATAAGTACACAATACAGTTTATAATAATAAATATAGAATATTATCATCAGGTGTTATGATGCTAATGAACTGTGTGTAGGAAAAGATTAAATATGTATACAAATGTTTTATTACTGTAACTACCACTACTATTAACACAAGTACAACACGTCAACACGGGCTTCGTTGGATGTGTTTGAAGTCCTATGTTGGAAAATCTCACCGTCCAATGGAAGGAGAGTCGGTTCTACCCTGACATCACGGCAAATTTCCTTCAACATATTTGCTGTGAGGTCCCTTACTTCGTCATGCCTCATGCATATGAAGCCTCCTTTCTTGCACACCATGGCGTGATCGACGTCATAGGAAGAGCCACACACACATTGGGAGGGCAAACCTTCTCCTGGCCTACCGTACCTTAGAGCTTTGGCATCTGTAAATTCTTGTTTATTGAGACTGAAACCATTTGCCCTTATCGGTAACATAGTTAACCAGTTCGAGGCGCCCACCTCCTGCGCTATATCTACTTTTTTTTCTTCAAATTCTCTGGTACTTGCAGCAACGGTTGCTGCAACTTATCACTTTGGCCGTGCTGTCGTTTTGTCGTAATGGACCTTCGAATCTTGTTACTTCACTGGTATCCACCAACCCTGTTGCGTTCTGAGCTATTATGTGGTCCGTGAGGGCTGCCGTGAGCTTAACTGAGTTTTGATGTTTGGTGGCAGCAATCTCCTCTGGATTGGTCAGTCCCATTCCTCCCAGTCTCGGTGATAGTGCAAGGAGTGATCTTTCCGCTGGGGTTAAGTGAGGGTGTTTCACTAATTTGGGAATGAAATTGACGCTGATAGCTTCTTCCAGGGGATAGAGGAGGGGTCCGATATCAGGGATAATGCGCATCAGGCAGTTCCAGCGATGCTTGACTCCATGGGTGAATGCCGCAAAATCAGCATGTGGCTCTGTGTTGGCAATCTCAGACAGAGCTTGGATTTCCCTAACCCACTCATTCACCTTTCCCGTTATGTACTCGGTCTTGAAGTCCGTCGTGCCGATTACTGCACCTAGGTGTCTTTGGCCATTCTTTGTTATTTTGACCTCGCTTCCACCAAACACTTCCATTGCCCGTTCATAATGTTCTGGGGGAAGGCCTTGCTGGCGTTTGGGTGGTGTCCTATTTGTGGGCCTCGTGATGTTACCAGGTCCCACCATTTTTTGATGTCCTCCATTCTTCCTGCTCCTGTAAGGTTATCAGCGTACGCCACTTGTTTGACCTCAGTTGTTTCAAAATTTATTGTGTATTAGTTGAGCCGCAGATCTATGCGGCATTCAGTAACTGTAGCCTCATAGTCAATATCTGCAACCGTTGTCGGCTTTGGGGCCGATGCTCTCGTTCCCCTGAGGCAGAGGAAAGCCGACCTAAGTAGAGAGAAGGACAGTCGACATCTCATCCAGGCTGTAACATAACTTCTGGGCTGCTGCTTCTGTTAGGATTGCACCTCCGCGAGTCTGGGGTAGAAGCATCTTGCACTTGGTCCCATCCCACCAGAGGTTATGAACACTAGAGGAATGAAGCTGCCTTGATCAACGTTCTGAATTCTCTCCCCGTATGGCCTTATCTTGTCGTTCTACTACTACTACCTCACTCTCTCTCTCTCTCTCTCCCTATTCACCTTCTCATCTTACCCCTATTTATCATTTTACATCCAACTCCCGTACCCTCCTTCCATGATGATCAGTCAAATATAAAATAACACAAACTAAAAAGTATCATTTTATTCTTGCCATCGTTACAGACTTTCATGTGAGCGACCGTAGAGTGATAAAAGAACCTGCAGTCATGTGGTGTTAATAATTACAACCCCGCCCCGCCCCTCCCCGCCCCGCCCCGCCCCACCCCTCCCCGCCCCTCCACGCCCTGCCTCACCCCGCCCAGTTCGTCATTTGTTTAAGACGTTGATGCTGCGCGCGCCATGGTATTATTATTATTATTATTATTATTATTGCCGGCATTTATTATGATATCTGATCAAGTTCATCTTTATATTTGACATCCCTTAGTTAAATGTTTACACTTGTAGGAGAGAGAGAGAGAGAGAGAGAGAGAGAGAGAGAGAGAGAGAGACTCACAACACCCTCGTCTCCAACAAACTATACCGCTGCTGTTTACATAATTCACGCACACTCACTCTCCCTCATTCTCTTTCTCTCCCTCTGTCTGTCTGTCTGTCTGTCTGTCTATCTGGCTCCTGATGAAAACATAAAATATCCGGTGGCAGACGTTGTTCAAACAGTCGGTCGGTCGCACAGTGCAGAGAGCATCATGCCACACACAGCACATGAATTATATTAAAAGGTGTGGGCAGAAATTCAACCCCTGTGTCACGGTTCTACTGAACTATGACGCTGGTCCTGGTGAAAATGTGGCGCTCGGGTGGTGGACAATTATTATTATTATAATTATTATAATATAATATTATTTTTATTATTTTATTATTATTATTATTATTATTATTATTATTATTATTATTATTATTATTACATTTTTTACTTTATTATTTGTATTATATTAATATTATTATTATATTTGTTGTTATTATTGTTTGTAGATACCAAATAATCCCGGAACAAGAACATTATACATTGTCGTTAATGAAAGAGACATTTACCGCATATTGTTAGTTCAAGTGATCAACATTCTCAACATTAATATTCAATGTTGATCTTGTTTATGGGTGAATTCTTTTAGCAAAATATTCAACATTCTTATCACGAATATAATGTTTTATGAAATACTGATAATGTTTACGTACGGGTGAACTTATGGCAGTGTTTACATACAGGTGAACTTATGTGAGTGTTTACGGACAGGTGAACTTAAAGGCAGTGTTTACGTAAGGGTGAACTTATGGCAGTGTTTAGATACTGGTGAACGTATGTGAGTGTTTACGGACAGGTGAACTTATGGCAGTGTTTACGTACGGGTGAACTTATGGCAGTGCTTACGGACAGGTGAATAAAGGCAGTGTTTACGTACGGGTGAACTTATGGCAGTGTTTAGATACTGGTGAACGTATGTGAGTGTTTACGGACAGGTGAACTTATGGCAGTGTTTACGTACGGATGAACTTATGTGAGTGTTTACGGACAGGTGAACTTATGGCAGTGTTTACGTACGGGTGAACTTATGGCAGTGTTTAGATACTGGTGAACGTATGTGAGTGTTTACGGACAGGTGAACTTATGGCAGTGTTTACGTACGGGTGAACTTATGGCAGTGCTTACGGACAGGTGAATAAAGGCAGTGTTTACGTACGGGTGAACTTATGGCAGTGTTTAGATACTGGTGAACGTAT
The DNA here is from genome assembly GCA_958450375.1 of Homarus gammarus. Classification (NCBI taxonomy): domain Eukaryota; kingdom Metazoa; phylum Arthropoda; class Malacostraca; order Decapoda; family Nephropidae; genus Homarus; species Homarus gammarus. Next base: position 171,818 of record CAUDMG010002622.1, on the reverse strand, counting down.
GTGAGTGTTTACGGACAGGTGAACTTATGGCAATGTTTACGTACGGATGAACTTATGGCAGTGCTTACGGACAGGTGAATAAAGGCAGTGTTTACGTACGGGTGAACTTATGGAAGTGTTTACGTACGGGTGAACTTATGTGAGTGTTTACGGACACGTGAACTTATGGCAGTGTTTACGTACGGGTGAACTTATGGCAGTGTTTAGATACTGGTGAACTTATGTGAGTGTTTACGGACACGTGAACTTATGGCAGTGTTTACGTACGGGTGAACTTATGGCAGTGTTTACGTACGGGTGAACTTTTGGCAGTGTTTACGTACGGGTGAACTTAGGCAGTGTTTAGATACTGGTGAACTTATGTGAGTGTTTACGGACAGGTGAACTTATGGCAGTGTTTACGGACAGGTGAATACCTAATACTATATGTTAATACCTAATACTATATGTTAAAACCTAATATATTAATACCTAATATGATGAAGTACATGATCGCCGATGGCCAGTTAGAAGCTGAAGATAATACATAGAAGTTACTGATATTAGGCAATTATCCCTATTTAGTTTAATGGCCACTATTATATAGTCTACGATTAAGCTTTTACAAATCATATGTCGTTGTAGTCAAATAGAGATAACTAATTGGTTTTATTATTACAACTTAATTAAGATTAATGGGTAAATGATAAAAGTTAGTCTGTTTCAGTTAAAGCGTCGTTTACTGTCATATGATGGCTAAATTGTAATTTAAGTTGGTTAAGTTAAGTTAGGTGAGGTTAGGTTAGGCTAGATTAGATTAGTGGAGGCTAGATTAGGTGGTCAGGTCAGGTCAGGTTACATTGTGTATGAAGGTATTCATTTACATGTATAGTTATGATCTACAGGATCGTTTACGGCCAGTCGAAAGTTTCCAAAAGAGAGAAGCACATAGAAGTTATTATTAATGGCCAATTTTCCCTATTTACTGTAACATACAGTATATATTAGGTGGAGTTCTGTTCTTATTTGTTTGTTTTCGTATTATTCAAGTCATTTATTTGTTGACATTAACTTAGTCTAAGTAAATATTAAAAAATAAATAAAACATTGAAGACTCACAAGTAACTTTGTAACATATAATTAAGTCGAGATGATAATACTAATACCACGTGCTGGTCAAGCTCCGAAAGAGTTGTCCGGGGGTCTAGGTAACCCCTGGTCGGGGCTTGACCAGCACGAAAAAAAAAAAAACTTTTTAGTTTACTAAATGTGATTTTGTCGATCTGTGGTGTAATCGTCAGCATGCTCGCCTCGCAAGCGAGTGGACCCGGGTTCGATTCCCGAGCAGTGTGGAACTATGGGCATTTATTTTTTTACGCCATTTGCCTGTCTACTCAGCAATAATTGGGAACCTGGATGTTATTCGATTTGCAAATCTATTCTGGGGTAATGTTTAGCCAGTGCAGTTGGCAAGTTGTCCGGTCGTCTCGGACTATTCCTTGACATTGGGTCATGCAACTCGTTAACTTAGGGCAGGGGTACGTATGCAGCCTGCTAATTGACGTGTAAATTTCGGGCTATGTGGCCGGTAAGATTGTTATTATTCTTTATATTTTAGGTGAAAATAAAAAGCAGGGAAATCATCATACTGCTGTGAGAAGACAGTCAGTGTGCTTACCTTTATGAAGAGCCAAGTACCGTTCTCAGTTCACCAGCAGCCACGCCACACAACTGGTGAAGGCTGCTGCTCTAACACTTTGAACCAACTTTTTCTGTTATTGCAATTGACATCGAGACTCAACCCTCACATTAGTTTTGTTATTGTTCTCTGTATTTGTATCAAGAATTAAAACTCTTATTTTCCTAAACAAAGGCAACTTTATTTGATAACACATAGAGGACATTTTCTTCTGTCATTTATAATAACATTACATCGTTTATTGTTTTAGGGGGGCTATTTTACTGTGTACTGCAGGTTATCTTAATACTACTTTAAAAAACAAAATCGCTTGTATGCCTGTATTTTGGGTGAGATTCGGTTATTAAGCCGTTATTCTGTACTGCTCGAAGACAGTTTCATATTTCCATATTTTGTATTGTTAAAAGTTGTGTTTTATTTCAATGCACAATATGAATATGCTGAAAATTAAAGCTTTGTTTAGTCTTAAATATCAGTGTTGTTTATAGAAAATCTGATAATAAAATATCGTCCTGCATTTATGATTGTATATTAACTTCTATGGAACACAGTGCTGACTTATGTTGCCTTAGTACACCTGCGGCCGATCACTGATTACTTGTACCATTAAGTGGCCGACTTGTGTATACAGGTTGTGGACCGCTGATTTAGATGAATCAGTCAAACACATCCCAACCAACACCGTAAACTCAACTCTCATATTGGCTTTTAACTTATATCGGGGTACAGAGACGTGTATTATATGAATTTCTCTTATAATTTGAAATTTAAGTAACAATTGTGTCTAACCCTGAAGTAAGGTTCAACACAACATAAGACACACCACACAGTCTACGGTGTTATCCTGCCGTGTTTAACTTACTGCTCCTATAACCTGTGTAAGATGGTGGTTATGTTGACAGCTGGACATGTATACAGTAATTGGGTTAAATCTTTATTAAATTGGTCTTTTATATCCCATTGGTTTTATTATTAGGTTACGTTAGGTTAAGTTAGATCAGGTCATGTCAGGTCAGGTTACATTGTGTATGAAGGTATTCATTTATATGTATAGTTATGATCTACAGGATCGTTTACGGCCAGTCAAAAGTTTCCAAAAGAGAGAAGTACATAGAAGTTATTATTAATGGCCAATTTTCCCTATTTACTGTAACATACAGTATATATTAGGTGGAGTTCTGTTCTTATTTGTTTGTTTTCGTATTATTTAAGTCATTTATTTGTTGACATTAACTTAGTCTAAGTAAATATTAAAAAATAAATAAAAAATTGAAGACTCACAAGTAACTTTGTAACATATAATTAAGTCGAGATGATAATACTAGTACCACGTGCTGGTCAAGCTCCGAAAGAGTTGTCCGGGGGTCTAGGTAACCTCTGGTCGGGGCTTGACCAGCACGAAAAAAAAAAAAACTTTTTAGTTTACTAAATGTGATTTTGTCGATCTGTGGTGTAATCGTCAGCATGCTCGCCTCGCAAGCGAGTGGACCCGGGTTCGATTCCCGAGCAGTGTGGAACTATGGGCATTTATTTTTTTACGCCATTTGCCTGTCTACTCAGCAATAATTGGGAACCTGGATGTTATTTGATTTGCAAATCGTGTTCTGGGGTTATGTTTTGCCAGTGCAGTTGGCAAGTAGTCCGGTCTTCTCGGACTATTCCTTGACACTGGGTCATGCAACACGTTAACTTAGGGCAGGGGTACGTATGCAGCCTGCTTATTGACGTCTAAATTTCGGGAAATCATCACACTGCTGTGAGAAGACATTAATACTGGTATGTGTTTTCCTCTCGTCTGTATAGTTTAATTGTTTTCTCCCAACCTTTCGTTCACGTTTACATTTTGTAGAATATATTATAATATTATATCACCCAGGATGATTAGTCTGTATCTAAAACGAAAAAAATATTTAATTACTCCTTGGTAAAGTTAAGGTAAGGTTAAGTTACTTGCAGTTTTCTGTTAAAATATTCATTAATACCTAATATGATGAAGTACATGATCGCCGATGGCCAGTTAGAAGCTTAAGATAATACATAGAAGTTACTGATATTAGGCAATTATCCCTATTTAATTTAATGGCCACTATTATATAGTCTACGATTAAGCTTTTACAAATCATATGTCTTTGTAGTCAAATAGAGATAACTAATTGGTTTTATTATTACAACTTAATTAAGATTTATTCGTATATGGTAAAAGTTAGTCTGTTTCAGGTATACAGTAACGACGTTTACTGTCATATGATGGCTAAAGTATAATTTAAGTTGGTTAAGTTAAGTTAGGTGAGGTTAGGCTAGATTATATTAGTAGAGAATAAATTGGGTTAGGTAAGTTCGGGTTAGGTTACGTTAGGTTAAGTTAGGTTAGGTCAGGTCAGGTCAGGTCAGGATACATTATGTATGAAGGTATTCATTTATATGTATAGTTATGATCTACAGGATCGTTTACGGCCAGTCGAAAGTTTCCAAAAGAGAGAAGCACATAGAAGTTATTATTAATGGCCAATTTTCCCTATTTACTGTAACATACAGTATATATTAGGTGGAGTTCTGTTCTTATTTGTTTGTTTTCGTATTATTTAAGTCATTTATTTGTTGACATTAACTTAGTCTAAGTAAATATTAAAAAATAAATAAAAAATTGAAGACTCACAAGTAACTTTGTAACATATAATTAAGTCGAGATGATAATACTAATACCACGTGCTGGTCAAGCTCCGAAAGAGTTGTCCGGGGGTCTAGGTAACCCCTGGTCGGGGCTTGACCAGCACGAAAAAAAAAAAAACTTTTTAGTTTACTAAATGTGATTTTGTCGATCTGTGGTGTAATCGTCAGCATGCTCGCCTCGCAAGCGAGTGGACCCGTGTTCGATTCCCGAGCAGTGTGGAACTATGAGCATTTTTTTCTTTTTTCTCGCCATTTGCCTGTCTACTCGGCAATAATTAGGAGCTTGGATGTTAATCGATTTGCGAATCGTGTTCTGGGGTAATGTTTAGCCAGTGCAGTTGGCGAGTTGTCCGGTCTTCTCGGACTATTCCTTGACACTGGGTCATGCAACTCGTTAACTTAGGGGAGGGGTACGTATGCAGCCTGCTAATTGACGTGTAAATTTCGGGCTATGTGGCCGGTAAGATTGTTATTATTCTTTATATTTTGGGTGAAAATAAAAAGCAGGGAAATCATCACACTGCTGTGAGAAGACAGTCAGTGTGCTTACCTTTATGAAGAGCCAAGTACCGTTCTCAGTTCACCAGCAGCCACGCCACACAACTGGTGAAGGCTGCTGCTCTAACACTTTGAACCAACTTTTTCTGTAATTGCAATTGACATCGAGACTCAACCCTCACATTAGTTTTGTTATTGTTCTCTGTATTTGTATTAAGAATTAAAACTCTTATTTTCCTAAACAAAAGCAACTTTATTTGATAACACATAGAGGACATTTTCTTCTGTCATTTATAATAACATTACATCGTTTATTGTTTTAGGGGGGCTATTTTACTGTGTACTGCAGGTTATCTTAATACTACTTTAAAAACAAAATCGCTTGTATGCCTGTATTTTGGGTGAGATTCGGTTATTAAACCGTTATTCTGTACTGCTCGAAGACAGTTTCATATTTCCATATTTTGTATTGTTAAAAGTTGTGTTTTACTTCAATGCACAATATGAATATGCTGAAAATTAAAGCTTTGTTTAGTCTTAAATATCAGTGTTTTTTATAGAAAATCTGATAATAAAATATCGTCCTGCATTTATGATTGTATATTAACTTCTATGGAACACAGTGCTGACTTATGTTGCCTTAGTACACCTGCGGCCGATCACTGATTACTTGTACCATTAAGTGGCCGACTTGTGTATACAGGTTGTGGACCGCTGATTTAGATGAATCAGTCAAACACATCCCAACCAACACCGTAAACTCAACTCTCATATTGGCTTTTAACTTATATCGGGGTACAGAGACGTGTATTATATGAATTTCTCTTATAATTTGAAATTTAAGTAACAATTGTGTCTAACCCTGAAGTAAGGTTCAACACAACATAAGACACACCACACAGTCTACGGTGTTATCCTGCCGTGTTTAACTTACTGCTCCTATAACCTGTGTAAGATGGTGGTTATGTTGACAGCTGGACATGTATACAGTAATTGGGTTAAATCTTTATTAAATTGGTCTTTTATATCCCATTTACAGTTTAAAAGTGCACACGTCCTTTACAATACACACATTAAAACACAATGAAGCAAACTATCACGTAGGTTATAGAAAAAGAAACATTTTCAAATATTTGTGTTTTTATTACAATACAATACATCACCCCCCACTGAGGACACACACCTGAGTGGGCCTGGTGAGGTGAGGGGGTAGATTATGTGTGTGTTTTAGCACATTGTTAAGGGCAAGAGGCAGGTAAGGAACTAAAGGTACATTGTGTTTTCATCACCATAACACTGCTGGTAGAGACACAAACACCTGCCGTCAACAACTGCCTTGATAATAAATGCTAAAAGTAACAGACAAAATAATATCAATACAAACATTAAAAGTCGTTTGTTTGGTATTACAGTGACACGTCTAAATAAGGGATTATTTTCTCCAGGTAATCTGTTAAATGGAGGTTTTTACATCTAACAGACACTTGATATAACGGACTTTCATGTCTATATAGTTCGTTAGATGAGGTTTTATATCTACCGACCCCTCTATATAACGGACTTTCTTCTCCATATTGTCCGTTAAATAGAGGTTTCCACTGTAGATAACACCACCTATTGTTTAACGACCTAAGTATCATCGGTGTTGAACGTGTGAAGCAAGACGCTACTGCTGTGAGATGCCGCCCTTACGAGACATACAGAGGGAGATGGGGATGGGGAGGGCTTCGTCAGGTGGGTGTTGGGGAAGGGGTGTGTGTGTGTGTGTGTGTGTGTGTGTGTGTGGGAACGACTCTTAATTGGGAAAAATATAATATCACAAAAGATGGCGACCAAAGTACTTCAAGACTGCATTGAGAGATAGTTAATTGAGTGAATTCTCTCTCTCTCTCTCTCTCTCTCTCTCTCTCTCTCTCTCTCTCTCTCTCTCTCTCTCTTGACGTATCTTGGTAGTGCGTAGCTGGGAGGTAGCAGGGTGAGGGAGGGTAGAGGGGAGCAGGGTAGGGTGAGGGAGGGTAGAGGGGAGCAGGGTAGGGTGAGGGAGGGTAGAGGGGAGCAGGGTAGGGTGAGGGAGGGTAGAGGGGAGCAGGGTAAGGTGAGGGAGGGTAGAGGGGAGCAGGGTAAGGTGAGGGAGGGTAGAGGGGAGCAGGGTAAGGTGAGGGAGGGTAGAGGGGAGTAGGGTAAGGTGAGGGAGGGTAGAGGGGAGCAGGGTAGGGTGAGGGAGGGTAGAGGGGAGCAGGGTAGGGTGAGGGAGGGTAGAGGGGAGCAGGGTAAGGTGAGGGAGGGTAGAGGGGAGCAGGGTAAGGTGAGGGAGGGTAGAGGGGAGCAGGGTAAGGTGAAGGAGGGTAGAGGGGAGCAGGGTAAGGTGAGGGAGGGTAGAGGGGAGCAGGGTAAGGTGAGGGAGGATAGAGGGGAGCAGGGTAAGGTGAGGGAGTGGTAGAGGGGAGCAGGGTAAGGTGAGGGAGGGTAGAGGGGAGCAGGGTAAGGTGAGGGAGGGTAGAGGGGAGCAGGGTAAGGTGAGGGAGGGTAGAGGGGAGCAGGGTAGCGTGAGGGAGGGTAGAGGGGAGCAGGGTAGGGTGAAGGAGGGTAGAGGGGAGCAGGGTAAGGTGAGGGAGGGTAGAGGGGAGCAGGGTAGGGTGAGGGAGGGTAGAGGGGAGCAGGGTAAGGTGAGGGAGGGTAGAGGGGAGCAGGGTAAGGTGAGGGAGGGTAGAGGGGAGCAGGGTAGGGTGAGGGAGGTAGAGGGGAGCAGGGTAAGGTGAGGGAGGGTAGAGGGGAGCAGGGTAAGGTGAGGGAGGGTAGAGGGGAGCAGGGTAAGGTGAGGGAGGGTAGAGGGGAGCAGGGTAGGGTGAGGGAGGGTAGAGGGGAGCAGGGTAAGGTGAGGGAGGGTAGAGGGGAGCAGGGTAAGGTGAGGAAGGGTAGAGTGGAGCAGGGTAAGGTGAGGGAGGGTAGAGGGGAGCAGGGTAGGGTGAGGGAGGGTAGAGGGGAGTAGGGTAAGGTGAGGGAGGGTAGAGGGGAGCAGGGTAGGGTGAGGGAGGGTAGAGGGGAGCAGGGTAAGGTGAGGGAGGGTAGAGGGGAGCAGGGTAAGGTGAGGGAGGGTAGAGGGGAGCAGGGTAAGGTGAGGGAGGGTAGAGGGGAGCAGGGTAAGGTGAGGGAGGGTAGAGGGGAGCAGGGTAAGGTGAGGGAGGGTAGAGGGAGGTAAGTGAGGGAGGTAGAGGGGAGCAGGGTAAGGTGAGGGAGGGTAGAGGGGAGCAGGGTAGGTGAGGGAGGGTAGAGGGGAGCAGGGTAAGGTGAGGAAGGGTAGAGTGGAGCAGGGTAAGGCGAGGGAAGGTAGAGGGGAGCAGGGTAAGGTGAGGGAGGGTAGAGGGGAGCAGGGTAGGTGAGGAAGGGTAGAGTGGAGCAGGGTAAGGTGAGGGAGGGTAGAGGGGAGCAGGGTAAGGTGAGGGAGGGTAGAGGGGAGCAGGGTAGGGTGAGGGAGGGTAGAAGGGGAGCAGGGTAGGGTGAGGGAAGGTAGAGGGGAGCAGGGTAGGGTGAGGGAAGGTAGAGGGGAGCAGGGTAGGGTGAGGGAAGGTAGAGGGGAGCAGGGTAAGGTGAGGGAGGGTAGAGGGGAGCAGGGTAGGGTGAGGGAGGGTAGAGGGGAGCAGGGTAGGGTGAGGGAGGGTAGAGGGGAGCAGGGTAGAGGGGAGCAGGGTAGGGTGAGGGAGGGGAGCAGGGTAAGGTGAGGGAGGGTAGAGGGGAGCAGGGTAGGGTGAGGGAGTGGTAGAGGGGAGCAGGGTAGGGTGAGGGAGTGGTAGAGGGGAGCAGGGTAAGGTGAGGGAGGGTAGAGGGGAGCAGGGTAGGGTGAGGGAGGGTAGAGGGGAGCAGGGTAAGGTGAGGGAGGGTAGAGGGGAGCAGGGTAAGGTGAGGGAAGGTAGAGGGGAGCAGGGTAGGGTGAGGGAAGGTAGAGGGGAGCAGGGTAGGGTGAGGGAAGGTAGAGGGGAGCAGGGTAGGGTGAGGGAGGGTAGAGGGGAGCAGGGTAGGGTGAGGGAGGGTAGAGGGGAGCAGGGTAGGGTGAGGGAGGGTAGAAGGGAGCAGGGTAAGGTGAGAGAAGGTAGAGGGGAGCAGGGTAGGGTGAGGGAAGGTAGAGGGGAGCAGGGTAGGGTGAGGGAGGGTAGAGGGGAGCAGGGTAAGGTGAGGGAAGGTAGAGGGGAGCAGGGTAAGGTGAGGGAAGGTAGAGGGGAGCAGGGTAGGGTGAGGGAAGGTAGAGGGGAGCAGGGTAGGGTGAGGGAAGGTAGAGGGGAGCAGGGTAAGGTGAGGCAGGGTAGAGGGGAGCAGGGTAAGGTCACAGGCTGGTGATTTTGTGTAGGTTCAAGATTTAATTAATTATTTATTCGTTTATTTCCGTATCTGTTGTGGATAGCTATCGTCTCGTGCTGATAAAACTACCACTATTATAACTATTCTTTGGTTCTATAACTATTACCCTGTTAACAACTATCCTCTCGTGCTGATAAAACTACCACTATTATAACTATTCTTTTGTTCTATAGCTATTACCCTGTTAACAACTATCCTCTCGTGCTGATAAAACTACCACTATTATAACAATTTTTTGTTCTATAACTTTTACCCTGTTAACAACTATCCTCTCCTGCTGATAAAACTACCACTATTATAACTATTTTTTGGTTCTATAGTTATTACCCTGTTAACAACTATCCTCTCATGCTGATAAAACTACCACTATTATAACTATTTTTGGTTCTATAACTATTACCCTGTTAACAACTATCCTCTCGTGCTGATAAAACTACCACTATTATAACTATTTATTCTATAACTATTACCCTGTTAACAACTATCCTCTCGTGCTGATAAAACTACCACTATTATAACTATTTTTTTGTCTATAACTATTACCCTGTTAACAACTATTCTCTCGTGCTGATAAAACCACCACTATTATAACCATTCTTTGGCTCTATAGCTATTACCCTGTTAACAACTATCCTCTCGTGCTGATAAAACTACCACTATTATAACTATTCTTTGGTTCTATAACTATTACCCTGTTAACAACTATCCTCTCGTGCTGATAAAACTACCACTATTATAACTATTCTTTGGCTCTATAGCTATTACCCTGTTAACAACTATCCTCTCGTGCTGATAAAACTACCACTATTATAACCATTTTCTCTTCTACAACTATGACTATGATAACAGCTACCACTATTCCTGCTAAAACTACTAGTAATATTATTATACTACATCATCTACAACTATTTCTTTAATAATAACTACAAGTATACCTGATAATCTACTGCAACTATTACAGAAATACTTATTTTCTTTTCTACAACTATTATACTATTGAAAAGTATGTTAAATAACTACTATTAATACTGCTTTATCTTATTGACAAATTGTATTTTTCTCTGCTGCTACTATTCTTATTATCACTACTGCTACTACTACTACTACTAGTTCACCGTACACTACCAAAATTACTACTACTATTATTCCTACTAATGGATGTGAGTATTGCTATCAGTATTGCTAACTATTACTACAACTTTTCCTCCCCCTCCCCTAAGACTACTACTACTACTATTTTGACTACGACTGCCAGTACTTCTGTCGCTAGTCTTCGTAATGGTGTGTATTGTCGAAAGGTAATCACAGGTGTTCGGTCGATGCCACACCTGGTTATGAGCCACACCTGTCCATGAACCACACCTGTCCATGAGCCACATCTGTTCATGAGCCAAACCTGTCCATGAGCCACACCTGTTCATGAGCCACACTTGGTTATGAGCCACACCTGTTCATGAGCCACACCTGTCCATGAGCCACACCTGTCCATGATCCACACCTGATCATAAACTACAACTGTCCATGAACTACACCTGTCCATGAGCCACACCTGACCGTGAGCCATACCTGCCCATGAACTACACCTGTCCATGAGCCACACCTGACCGTGAGCCATACCTGCCCATGAACTACACCTGTCCATGAGCCACACCTGACCGTGAGCCATACCTGTCCATGAGCCACACCTGTTCATGAATCCCTTGACGAGACTGGTAACACGAGAACCTGTGATCGGGTGACTTACTGCTTCCTCACCTAACCTAACTTAACCTAACCAAACCAAATGCTACTTAACTCTATCGAACCTAAACTAACCTAACCTAACCAAACCAAAACCAAACCAAACCTAACCAAAACATATTATCCTCATAGAGACACACACACACACACATGCACACAGTATATGCACACACACAGGTGAGTCTTAATTAACATGTCTTCAGCGCCATCTTCCCGTCTTGTGACCGCCGTGGGTTGGGGGTCAGCTGGCGTAGGTCAGATCAGTTTGAAGGCCGCAGGAAAAAGGTCAACAAAATGAGTCATCACATTGTATATTAGGGTCACGTTCGATTACCTGTCCTCCTGTCTAATTGGCTTTCCGTCTTATGATAAGCGAGAGTTACAGGTAGTCATTCCCTTGCTGATGATGTGATGTGAAGTGAGGCGATGGACTTGAATATTAGGCAACCCAGTTAATTTCACCTTATTATTTACACCCTAACGCTACCTGGGGAGGTTCGGTTAGGTTAGGGTAAGTTAGCTTAATTTTAAGGTAGATTAGGTTTGCTTAGGTTAGGTTAAATTAAATTAGATTAGGTTAGGTTAGGTTAGGTTCGGTTATGTTAGGTTCGGTTAGGTTAGGTTCGGTTAGGTTAGCGTTAGGATATTGAATCATAAGGTGAAATAACCTCGGGTGTCTATAATCTTCAGGTGATCCAGTGAGACGTATACCTATACCACTATGACCGTGAGAGAGGTCAAACAAAGGTCACAAATATATCCTAACCTGTATCACCAACACATTTTCCTACTCTGGTCAATATGCCGTAAAAAAAAAAAGAGGTCAAACAAGGTGACTTCACTGACTTAACCCCGTAATCTGACCTCCAATCACCACCTCAAGTGTCTGGGTCATATCACTACATTCTTTACCTGTGTGCCAAGTTGATGTGTGTCTTACAGGCTGACGCAGGACCTGAAGGGGAGGGAAGAGACGCTGGACTTATACTTTGGCTTTAGGGCGTAGATGAAGGCGTAGAAAGAGGCTTAGTGGTGGTGGTGGGCGCGGGAGGTCAAGTTCGGGCGTGGTCGAGGCTGGAGAACTTGTACCTGCAGGGCCAGCGGGTGTCGATGTCGTGGATGGGAATAATCTCCTCTGATGGTTTCTCTCCCGCTAGCTCCTCCCGCACCTGAGACCAGAAGCAGAGTATAGTAGGGGGCAAGGAAGGGGGGGTTGAAGGAGTGGTGGTAGGGGTGATGGAAGGGTAGTGGTAGGTATAGTGGAGGGGGGCATGTGTAGTGGTGGTAAGAAGAGGCGATTGTGGTTATGTTGGGGGGTTGTGGTGGGTATAGTGGTGTTAATAGGAAGGTGTAGTGGTTAATGTAATAATAATAATAATAATGAGAACAACACTAATGACCATAATTATTGTCGATAATCATTACCAACAGACATTTAACATATAACCCTTTAAACCTGTCACACCTGGTAATTAACGATAGAAATCAATCACCATCAACGTCAACTAATTGTCACGTCACCTGTCATCGCTGAACACCTATGTGTGAATGTATATAGAAGCAACAATTTATATCTGTCAGTCTTAATTATTATTTCCAGGACGATCTAGCCCACAAAACCTAACCTAACCTAACCTTCCCCTTTGCCCCGTGTACCGTCCATCATAAACCACTACAGACATACATACATACATCTCCACAGGTATGGAAAACGTCAGGTAATTATCTCCTCTTCGCCAATTAAACTCAGATTCACTAAACATGTACCGGAGGCGAGACACAAGTGGGTGGAATTTGAGGTCGTCATTTTTTCATGTCAGATTAATCCTCGTGTCATTTATCGCCTCGGTGACACTAATCAATGCTTAGTCTGCTTCGAGTCTACAGTTACATATTACAGTTTATGATGAATAAGTGTGTGTGTGTGTGTGTGTGTGTGTGTGTGTGTGTGTGTTTGAGAGAGACCCTGGCTGGCTGAGGGAGGGAGGGAGACTAACTGGCTGACTATCGAGGTTATGTTACGAGAGACAGAGAGAGAGAGAGAATGTGTGTGTATGTGTGGTCGTTAGCTGGCTTACACAGCGTCAACATCCTCTTATCACTGGTCCAAATGTCCTTCATGGTTGTCAAGCGTTTACATCATGTCCAATTACTTGTTGATGACACACACACACACACACACACACACACACACACACACACACACACACAGTACCTGCTCCACCCTCCTCAGGACTCGTAGGAGGTTAAGGCCCGCCAGCTTCTTCAGATCCTGTAGAGACCAGGAGGGATCCTTCAGTAGCTCGGCGAACAGCTCAGGATACTTGGACACGTCCTCCAAGCCCACAGGAGTCCTGCAGTGTGAAGTACATATCCTTAGCACCTGTCACCACACACAGGTACATAAACACAGGTATATAAACACAGGTACATAAACACAGGTATATAAACACAGGTACATAAACACAGGTACATAAACACAGGTTCTACATAAACACAGGTTCTACATAAACTCAGGTACATAAACACCGGTACATAAACACCGGTACATAAACACAGATACCTAAACACAGGTACATAAACACAGGTACATAAACACAGATACATAAACACCGGTACATAAACACAGGTACATAAACACAGATACCTAAACACCGGTACATAAACACAGGTACATAAACACCGGTACATAAACACAGGTACATAAACACAGGTACATAAACACAGTACATAAACACCGGTACATAAACACCGGTACATAAACACCGGTACATAAACACAGATACCTAAACACAGGTACATAAACACAGGTACATAAACACAGGTACATAAACACAGGTACATAAACACCGGTACATAAACACCGGTACATAAACACAGGTACAGGAGGAAACTTAGGAGCTGAAACACTAATGACTAAATAAAAAAAACTTTACTGTCTATCATCAAAGAGAATTAGCATAGTCTCTCTCTCTCTCTCTCTCTCTCTCTCTCTCTCTCTCTCTCTCTCTCTCTCTCTCTCTCTCTCTCTCTCTCTAACACGCTTGAGACACACCCAGGTATATGACTTCCTCTCACACCAGGTAAAGGAAAGACCCGGAAATCGTCAGCTCGGTCACTCGTTGATTACAGGTGAGAGAACAGTAAGGGCTTATTATTATATTGACTTTATGGTGTGTGTGTGTGTGTGTGTGTGTGTGTGTGTGTGTGTGTGTGTGTGTTTGAGATTGTGTTTGTCCGTTTGTATGTCTGTTTTTTTTATATGTTTCTAAGCTTATTATTATGTTGATGTTATTGATACTAGTAATGATGCCTCTGTGTTCTCTTTCCCTTTTCCCTCTCCTATCTCTCTCCTTCCTCTTTCCCCTCTCGTTTTATCTCTTCCTTCCCTCCATCCCTCTCTCCCTTTCTTTTTTGTCTTCCCCCCTCTCTCTCTCTCACTTTTCCTTAACCCCCTCTTTCTCCCCCTCTCTCTCGCCTTTATCCTTTTTTTTCCTTCTCTCTCCACCCCCTTCCTCCCTCTCTCTCTCCACCCCCTCCCTCCCTCTCTCTCCACCGCCTCCCTCCCACTCTCTCCACCCCTCCCTCCCTCTCTCTCCCTAATTGCATCACAGACAACGAGGACATAGACATCCTGGGATATACATGTACAGCCACGCTCCAACAGGCTGCCTGGTGTGGTTCCTCGCATTATGTTCGCCCCCTAATTATTCCACTCGGCGCTACACCATCCTCCCCGCTAGGTGACACAACGGCTTCCAGTCTCCTGATACTGTGGCACGCGTCTGATGTCATGTGTCTTGAGATATGTGTGTGTCAGGACGAGAAGCAGGTTTGGTGTTGGTTCATTTAGGTTTAGTTAGTTTTTCGGGTTTGGTTCGAGTTGGTGGCTTAGTTTTAGGCTGAGAGGTGTGTGTGAGGGTTGGAGTCACGCAGCAGCTGTGGTTGAGGCAGTATGGGTCGTTCCTCGATAGTCGTGTATGGAGGGAGAGTGTTCCCGCTGTATTTTGTCTGGCAACGTTACTAAAGAGTTACCGAGTGTGCTGGAGCAGAAGTGGCTGTCCTTGGAGGATGGTGTTGTGGCCGGGATGGGAAGTGTCTCTTGTCGTGTTGTGTCGACGGTATATACACATTGTCAGGCCAACAGTTGTTAATCAATTCGGCAGTTACTAATGACGTTCAAGAGGATAATAGTGGATATAATACATCAATCGCTGAACTAAAATTCCTACTTGTGCAAATAGAACAGCTCCAACTACCGAACGAACCAAGCGGTAGTTTAGGTCTTATTGTCGGGTAAAAATTACTTGTTTGTGTACATATAAATTTATAATATATACATGTATGTTGTAACTGTTTTATAGTAAATTAATGTTTAATTTCTTTGGGGTTTGTTTATCTATACGGTGCTTCACCTCATCTCCGGCCTTTTTATTGTATTACACTTGTTTTAAGTCCCATGGTCCCATCTAGTGTGTTAGTCACGCACTCAATAACACCCTCACAATGTGTGTGTGTGAGAGAGAGAGAGAGAGAGAGAGAGAGAGAGAGAGAGAGTACGATTACCTATTTCCCTTCAATTTGACTAACCTAACCTAACCTAACCTAACCTAAAATATGTAGAACGATACACTACAGGACGTATGGGAAGGTGTGTGATAAAGGTGCGAAGGTGCGTTACAAAGGTGCGTACGTTTTAAAGATGTGTTACAAATGTGCATTGCAAAGGTGTCCTACAAAGTTTCGTTACAAAAGTGCGTTACAAACAGGGGTTACAAGAGTACGTTACAGAGGTACGACAGGAGACACTCACGTATTGATGCCGTCGTAACCAGCTCCCAGACCAACGTAGTCAACCCCGGCCATCGTGCGGACGTGGTTGATGTGTTCTGAAGAAGGACATAACATTAACATTACTTAACATGTTAACTATCACTGTTTACTATTAACATTACTTAACATGTTAACTATCACTGTTTACTATTAACATTACTTAGCATGTTAACTATCACTGTTGACTATTAACATTACTTAACATGTTAACTATCACTGTTTACTATTAACATTACTTAACATGTTAACTATCACTGTTGACTATTAACATCACTTAACATGTTAACTATCACTGTTTACTATTAACATTACTTAACATGTTAACTATACACTGTTTACTATTAACATTACTAAACATGTTAACTATCACTGTTGACTATTAACATTACTTAACATGTTAACTATCACTGTTGACTATTAACATTACTTAACATGTTAACTATCACTGTTGACTATTAACATTACTTAACATGTTAACTATCACTGTTGACTATTAACATCACTTAACATGTTAACTATCACTGTTTACTATTAACATTACTTAACATGTTAACTATCACTGTTGACTATTAACATTACTTAACATGTTAACTATCACTGTTTACTATTAACATTACTTAACATGTTAACTATCACTGTTTACTATTAACATTACTTAACATGTTAACTATCACTGTTTACTATTAACATTACTTAACATGTTAACTATCACTGTTTACTATTAACATTACTTAACATGTTAACTATCACTGTTGACTATTAACATTACTTAACATGTTAACTATCACTGTTTACTATTAACATTACTTAACATGTTAACTATCACTGTTTACTATTAACATTACTTAACATGTTAACTATCACTGTTGACTATTAACATTACTTAACATGTTAACTATCACTGTTTACTATTAACATTACTTAACATGTTAACTATCACTGTTGACTATTAACATTACTTAACATGTTAACTATCACTGTTGACTATTAACATTACTTAACATGTTAACTATCACTGTTTACTATTAACATTACTTAACATGTTAACTATCACTGTTTACTATTAACATTACTTAACATGTTAACTATCACTGTTTACTATTAACATTACTTAACATGTTAACTATCACTGTTGACTATTAACATTACTTAACATGTTAACTATCACTGTTTACTATTAACATTACTTAACATGTTAACTATCACTGTTTACTATTAACATTACTTAACATGTTAACTATCACTGTTTACTATTAACATTACTTAACATGTTAACTATCACTGTTTACTATTAACATTACTAAACATGTTAACTATCACTGTTGACTATTAACATTACTTAACATGTTAACTATCACTGTTTACTATTAACATTACTAAACATGTTAACTATCACTGTTGACTATTAACATTACTTAACATGTTAACTGTCACTGTTTACTATTAACATTACTTAACATGTTAACTATCACTGTTGACTATTAACATTACTTAACATGTTAACTATCACTGTTTACTATTAACATTACTTAACATGTTAACTATCACTGTTTACTATTAACATTACTTAACATGTTAACTATCACTGTTTACTATTAACATTACTTAACATGTTAACTATCACTGTTTACTATTAACATTACTTAACATGTTAACTATCACTGTTGACTATTAACATTACTTAACATGTTAACTATCACTGTTTACTATTAACATTACTTAACATGTTAACTATCACTGTTTACTATTAACATTACTTAACATGTTAACTATCACTGTTGACTATTAACATTACTTAACATGTTAACTATCACTGTTTACTATTAACATTACTTAACATGTTAACTATCACTGTTGACTATTAACATTACTTAACATGTTAACTATCACTGTTTACTATTAACATTACTTAACATGTTAACTATCACTGTTTACTATTAACATTACTTAACATGTTAACTATCACTGTTTACTATTAACATTACTTAACATGTTAACTATCACTGTTTACTATTAACATTACTTAACATGTTAACTATCACTGTTGACTATTAACATTACTTAACATGTTAACTATCACTGTTTACTATTAACATTACTAAACATGTTAACTATCACTGTTGACTATTAACATTACTTAACATGTTAACTGTCACTGTTTACTATTAACATTACTTAACATGTTAACTATCACTGTTTTACTATTAACATTACTTAACATGTTAACTATCACTGTTTACTATTAACATTACTTAACATGTTAACTATCACTGTTTACTATTAACATTACTTAACATGTTAACTATCACTGTTTACTATTAACATTACTTAACATGTTAACTATCACTGTTTACTATAACATTACTTAACATGTTAACTATCACTGTTGACTATTAACATTACTTAACATGTTAACTATCACTGTTTACTATTAACATTACTTAACATGTTAACTATCACTGTTTACTATTAACATTACTTAACATGTTAACTATCACTGTTGACTATTAACATTACTTAACATGTTAACTATCACTGTTTACTATTAACATTACTTAACATGTTAACTATCACTGTTTACTATTAACATTACTTAACATGTTAACTATCACTGTTGACTATTAACATTACTTAACATGTTAACTATCACTGTTTACTATTAACATTACTTAACATGTTAACTATCACTGTTGACTATTAACATTACTTAACATGTTAACTATCACTGTTGACTATTAACATTACTTAACATGTTAACTATCACTGTTGACTATTAACATTACTTAACATGTTAACTATCACTGTTTACTATTAACATTACTTAACATGTTAACTATCACTGTTTACTATTAACATTACTTAACATGTTAACTATCACTGTTGACTATTAACATTACTTAACATGTTAACTATCACTGTTTACTATTAACATTACTTAACATGTTAACTATCACTGTTGACTATTAACATTACTTAACATGTTAACTATCACTGTTTACTATTAACATTACTAAACATGTTAACTATCACTGTTGACTATTAACATTACTTAACATGTTAACTATCACTGTTGACTATTAACATTACTAAACATGTTAACTATCACTGTTTACTATTAACATTACTTAACATGTTAACTATCACTGTTTACTATTAACATTACTTAACATGTTAACTATCACTGTTGACTATTAACATTACTTAACATGTTAACTATCACTGTTGACTATTAACATTACTTAACATGTTAACTATCACTGTTGACTATTAACATTACTAAACATGTTAACTATCACTGTTTACTATTAACATTACTTAACATGTTAACTATCACTGTTTACTATTAACATTACTTAACATGTTAACTATCACTGTTTACTATTAACATTACTTAACATGTTAACTATCACTGTTTACTATTAACATCACTTAACAGGTTATATATACTACAATGTTTACTATGAACACTAACAATACTAAACATGTTAAGATATATAATGTTTAACTATATATTTCACCACTTGATCGACGAGAGACCAGGGCCATAATACTCTGCTGATGAGAATACCACAAAAAAACCCATTAACACCTCCAACAGGTATAATAAAACACTAGGGGTATATTATGAACCTCTGACGATATATGTATACCATTATATATAAAACAAATCATCACTCACTCTCTCTCTCTCTCTCTCTCTCTCTCTCTCTCTCTCTCTCTCTCTCTCTCTCTCTCTCTCTCTCCTCCATTGACCACCATTAACCCCGAAGCTCATCAAGAGTCTATTATAAACGCCTTTGATATTTCCAATGCATGTTAATGACCTCATCAACTCTTGTGGGGGGGAGGGGGCATTTTTGGGGTGGGGGGGGGGGCATTTTGGGGGAGGGGGCATTTTTGGGGGGGAGGGGAAGGGGGCATTTTTGGGGTCTTGGGGGGGGTGTACCTTCGTGTCTCTGTCCCAGTCTGGAGCCGCTCATTACTCGAGGTACTTCATAGACAGACAGACAGACAGACAGACAGGTAGATAGATAGACAGACTGACAGACAGACAGATAGATATAGCAATAGATAGATATATAGATTAATAGATAGATACAGACATACATACACACACATACACATTCACATACACATACACAGACAGATAAATAGACACACACACACATACACACACACACACACACACACACACACACACATTAACACACCCTGACACATCTTGACATATCCTGACACATCATGACGCACCTTGACACACCTTGACACACTCTGACACACCATGACACACCTTGCCACACCCTGACACACCCTGACACACTTTAGCACATCCTGACACACCTGAACACACCTTGACACACCCTGACACCTTGACACTCTGACACACCCTGACACCTTGACACACCACACTTTAGCACACCCTGACACACCTTTACACACCCTGACACCTTGACACACCCTGACATACTTTAGCACACCCTGACACACCTTTACACACCCTGACACCTTGACACACCCTGACATACTTTTGCACACCCTGACACACCTTGACACACCCTGACACATCTTGACACACTCTGACACACCATGACACACCCTGGCACACCTTGCCACAGCCTGACACACCTTGCCACACCTTAACACACCTTTACACACATTTACACACCATGACACACCCTGGCACACCTTAACACACCTTAACACACCTTGATAAACCCTAATACACCCTAACACACCTTCACACACCCTAACACACATTGAAACACCTTCACACACCTGGACGCACCTTAACACACCTTAAAACACCGTGATACATATTACCACACTTTAGCACACCCTGACACACACCTTAACACACTTTCACACACTTTAACACACCATTACACACTTTAACACACCCTATCACACCTTAACACACCTTAACACACCTTAACACACTTTAACACACCATAACACACTTTAACACACCCTATCACACCTTAACACACCTTAACACACCTTAACACACCGTAACAACACCTTAAAACACCTTAACACACCATAACACACTTTAACACACCCTATCACACCTTAACACACCCTATCACACCTTAACACACCTTAACACACCTTAACACACCTTAAAACACCTTAACACACCATAACACACTTTAACACACCCTATCACACCTTAACACACCCTATCACACCTTAACACACTCACCTGGACACTCAATCACCACCCATCAGGTTCCAGCGTCAACAACATCAACAAACAGATGGGTGACACTTGTTCTACCCTGACCAAACGCACCAAGTGGTCTTCCCTTCACTCTCTCTACTGTGACCCTGACTTAACACCGGGGGACGCTTGACTTCATGTGTTATATATATATATATATCCAGCTTGTATAGATGAGAGAAGATCTTACCCACTATATGATACATCCAGTTCATATAGACGAGAGAAGACTTGGCCTCATTCTGTTTTATTACCTACAGTTCATTAACAACAGGGAACACCTGGCCAATTATGTAATATATCTAGTTTATATACAACCTATAAACACGTGACCAACTTTAATATAGCCACTGGTCGTATATAATAACAACATCTTGTATAGTATAGTATAGTATAGTATAGTACAGTGAAGTATAGTATAGTATAGTATAGTATAGTACAGTATAGTATAGTATAGTATAGTATAGTATAGTATAGTATAGTATAGTATAGTATAGTATGGTATAGTATAGTATAGTATGGTATAGTATAATATAGTATGGTATGGTATAGTATAGTATAGTATAGTATGGTATGGTATGGTATGGTATAGTATAGTATAGAATAGTATAGTATAGTATAGTATAGTATAGTATAGTATGGTATGGTATAGTATAGTATGGTGTGGTTTGGTATAGTATAGTTTAGTTTGGTATAGTATAGTATAGTATAGTATACTATAGTATAGTATAGTATAGTATGGTATAGTATAGTATAGTATAGTATAGTATAGTATAGTATAGTATAGTATGGTATAGTATAGTATGGTATAGTATAGTATAGTATAGTATAGTATGGTTTGGTATAGTATAGTATAGTATATTATAGTATAGTATGGTATAGTATAGTATAGTATAGTATAGTATAGTATGGTATAGTATAGTATAGTATAGTATAGTATAGTATAGTATAGTATAGTATAGTTTGGTATAGTATAGTATAGTATAGTATAGTATAGTATGGTATAGTATAGTATGGTATGGGTTGGTATAGTATAGTATATTATAGTATAGTATAGTATAGTATAGTATAGTATAGTATGGTATAGTATAGTATAGTATAGTATAGTATAGTATAGTATAGTATGGTATAGTATAGTATAGTATAGTATAGTATAGTATAGTATAGTACAGTATGGTATGGTTTGGTATAGTATAGTATATAGTATAGTATAGTATAGTATAGTATGGTATAGTATAGTATGGTATGGTTTGGTATAGTATAGTATAGTATGGTATGGTATAGTATAGTATAGTATAGTATAGTATAGTATAGTATGGTATGGTATAGTATAGTATGGTATAGTATAGTATAGTATAGTATAGTATAGTATAGTATAGTATAGTATAGTATAGTATGGTATGGTTTGGTATAGTATAGTGTAGTATAGTATAGTATAGTATAGTATGGTATGGTTTGGTATAGTATAGTATAGTATAGTATAGTATAGTATAGTATGGTATAGTATAGTATGGTATAGTATAGTATAGTATGGTATAGTATAGTATAGTATAGTATAGTATGGTATAGTATTTGTATAGTATGGTATAGTATAGTATAGTATGGTATAGTATAGTATGGTATGGTTTGGTATAGTATGGTATGGTTTGGTATAGTATAGTATAGTATAGTATAGTATAGTATAGTATGGTATGGTTTGGTATAGTATAGTATAGTATAGCATAGTATAGTATAGTATAGTATGGTATAGTATAGTATAGTATGGTATAGTATAGTATGGTATAGTATGGTATGGTTTGGTATAGTATAGTATAGTATAGTATAGTATAGTATAGTATAGTATGGTATGGTTTGGTATAGTATAGTATAGTATAGTATAGTATAGTATAGTATAGTATAGTATGGTATAGTATAGTATGGTATAGTATGGTATGGTTTGGTATAGTATAGTATAGTATAGTATAGTATAGTATAGTATAGTATAGTATGGTATAGTATGGTATGGTATGGTTTGGTATAGTATAGTATAGTATAGTATAGTATAGTATAGTATAGTATGGTATAGTATAGTATAGTATAGTATAGTATAGTATAGTATGGTATAGTATAGTATAGTATGGTATAGTATAGTATGGTATGGTTTGGTATAGTATAGTATAGTATAGTATAGTATAGTATAGTATAGTATGGTATAGAATAGTATAGTATAGTATAGTATAGTATAGTATAGTATAGTATAGTATGGTATAGTATGGTATAGTATAGTATAGTATAGTATAGTATAGTATAGTATGGTATGGTTTGGTATAGTATAGTATAGTATAGTATAGTATAGTATAGTATAGTATAGTATAGTATGGTATAGTATAGTATGGTATAGTATAGTATAGTATAGTATAGTATGGTATGGTATAGTATAGTATAGTATAGTATAGTATAGTATAGTATAGTATAGTATGGTATAGTATAGTATGGTATGGTTTGGTATAGTATAGTATAGTATAGTATAGTATAGTATAGTATGGTATAGTATAGTATAGTATGGTATAGTATAGTATGGTATGGTTTGGTATAGTATAGTATAGTATAGTATAGTATAGTATAGTATAGGTATAGTATAGTATAGTATGTAGTATAGTATAGTATAGTATAGTATGGTATGGTATGGTTTGGTATAGTATAGTATAGTATAGTATAGTATGGTATAGTATAGTATAGTATGGTATAGTATAGTATAGTATAGTATAGTATAGTATAGTTTAGTTTGGTATAGTATAGTATAGTATGGTATAGTATAGTATAGTATAGTATAGTATAGTATGGTATAGTATAGTATGGTATGGTATAGTATAGTATAGTATAGTATAGTATAGTATAGTATAGTATAGTATAGTATGGTATAGTATAGTATGGTATGGTATAGTATAGTATAGTATAGTATAGTATAGTATAGTATGGTATGGTGTGGTTTGGTATAGTATAGTATAGTATAGTATAGTATAGTATAGTATAGTATGGTATAGTATAGTATAGTATAGTATAGTATAGTATAGTATAGTATGGTATGGTATGGTTTGGTATAGTATAGTATAGTATAGTATAGTATAGTATAGTATGGTATAGTATAGTATGGTATAGTATAGTATAGTATAGTATAGAATAGTATAGTATAGTTTAGTTTGGTATAGTATAGTATAGTATAGTATAGTATAGTATGGTATAGTATAGTATAGTATAGTATAGTATAGTATAGTATGGTATGGTATAGTATAGTATGGTATGGTTTGGTATAGTATAGTATAGTATAGTATAGTATAGTATGGTATAGTATAGTATAGTATGGTATAGTATAGTATGGTATAGTATAGTATAGTATAGTATAGTATAGTATAGTATAGTATGGTATGGTTTGGTATAGTATAGTATAGTATAGTATAGTATAGTATAGTATGGTATAGTATAGTATAGTATAGTATAGTATAGTATAGTATAGTACAGCATAGTATAGTATTGTATGGTATAGTATAGTATGGTATGGTTTAGTATAGTATAGTATAGTATAGTATAGTATAGTATAGTATGGTTTGGTATAGTATAGTATAGTATAGTATAGTATAGTATAGTATAGTATGGTATAGTATAGTATGGTATGGTTTGGTATAGTATAGTATAGTATAGTATAGTATAGTATAATATAGTATAGTATAGTATAGTATGGTATAGTATAGTATAGTATGGTATGGTTTGGTATAGTATAGTATAGTATAGTTTAGTTTGGTATAGTATAGTATAGTATGGTATAGTATTGTATAATATAGTATGGTATGGTATAGTATAGTATAGTATAGTATAGTATAGTATAATATAGTATGGTATGGTATAGTAGAGTATGGTATGGTTTGGTATAGTATAGTATAGTATAGTATAGTATAGTTTAGTTTGGTATAGTATAGTATAGTATAGTATAGTATTGTATAATATAGTATGGTATGGTATAGTATAGTATAGTATAGTATAGTATAGTATAGTATAATATAGTATAATATAGTATGGTATGGTATAGTAGAGTATGGTATGGTTTGGTATAGTATAGTATAGTATAGTATAGTATAGTATAGTATAGTATAGTTTAGTTTGGTATTGTATAGTATAGTATAGTATAGTATAGTATAGTATTGTATAATATAGTATAGTATAGTATAGTATAGTATAGTATAATATAGTATAGTATAGTATAGTATGGTATAGTATAGTATAGTATAGTATAGTATAGTATAGTATTGTATAATATAGTATGGTATGGTATAGTATGGTATAGTATAGTATAGCATAGTATAGTATGGTTTGGTATAGTATAGTATAGTATAGTATGGTATAGTATAGCCAAGACTGTCTGACATTTGAGCTATATTCAGTTGTCAGTCATTCATTTCACTCTGCAAACCAAACACAATATGCAAATTCGACTTAATCTTCTTTGCTTTAGAAAACGTTTATAGCAGGCTAGGCTGGTCTGATGGAATACCTGTGCTGGTAGAGTCTCATAACACCTGTGCTGGGAGACTCTCTTAACACCTGTGCTGGGAGAGTCTCATAACACCTGTGCTGGGAGACTCTCTTAACACCTGTGCTGGGAGATACTCTTAACACCTGTGCTGGGGGAGTCTTTTAACACCTGTGCTGGGAGTCTCTTAACACCTGTGCTGGGAGTCTCTTAACACCTGTGCTGGGAGTCTCTTAACAACCTGTGCTGGGAGAGTCTCTTAACACCTGTGCTGGGAGTCTCTTAACAACCTGTGCTGGGAGAGTCTCTTAACACCTGTGCTGGGAGATTCTCTTAACACCTGTGCTGGGGGAGTCTTTTAACACCTGTGCTGGGAGTCTCTTAACACCTGTGCTGGGCGTCTCTTAACACCTGTGCTGGGAGTCTCTTAACAACCTGTGCTGGGAGAGTCTCTTAACACCTGTGCTGGGGGAGTCTCTTAACACCTGTGCTGGGGGAGTCTCTTAACACCTGTGCTGGGGGAGTCTTTTAACACCTGTGCTGGGAGTCTTTTAACACCTGTGCTGTGAGTCTCTTAACACCTGTGCTGGGAGTCTCTTAACAACCTGTGCTGGGAGAGTCTCTTAACACCTGTGCTGGGGGAGTCTCTTAACACCTGTGCTGGGGGAGTCTTTTAACACCTGTGCTGGGAGAGTTTCTTAACGCCTGTGCTGAGAGATTCTCTTAACACCTGTGCTGGGAAAGTCTCTTAACACCTGTGCTGGGAGAGTCTCTTAACACCTGTGCTGGGAGTCTCTTAACAACCTGTGTTGGGAGAGTCTCTTAACACCTGTGCTGGGAGATTCTCTTAACACCTGTGGTGGGGGAGTCTTTTAACACCTGTGCTGGGAGTCTCTTAACACCTGTGCTGGGAGTCTCTTAACACCTGTGCTGGGAGTCTCTTAACAACCTGTGCTGGGAGAGTCTCTGAACACCTGCGCTGGGAGAGTCTCTTAACACCTGTGCCGGGAGAGTCTCTTAACACCTGTGCTGGGAGAGTTTCTTAACGCCTGTGCTGAGAGATTCTCTTAACACCTGTGCTGGGAAAGTCTCTTAACACCTGTGCTGGGAAAGTCTTAACATCTGTGCTGGGAGTCTCTTAACACCTGTGCTGGGAAAGTCTCTTAACACCTGTGCTGGGAGAGTCTCTTAACATCTGTGCTGGGAGAGTCTCTTAACACCTGTGCTGGGAAAGTCTCTTAACACCTGTGCTGGGAGAGTCTCTTAACACCTGTGCTGGGAGAGTCTCTTAACATCTGTGCTGGGAGAGTCTCTTAATACC
>CAUDMG010002622.1:117500-140000 GCA_958450375.1 Homarus gammarus | reverse complement strand
AAGGAGTAAGAGGAAGAAGAGGGGGAGGTTCAGGAGCAAGAAGAGGAGGAGGAGGAGGAGGGTAAGGAGTAAGAGGAAGAAGAGGAGGAGGTTCAGGAGTAAGAAGAGGAGGAGGGTAAGGCGTAAGAGGAAGAAGAGGGGGAGGAGGAGGAGGGTAAGGAGTAAGAGGAAGAAGAGGTGGAGGTTCAGGAGTAAGAAGAGGAGGAGGGTAAGGCGTAAGAGGAAGAAGAGGAGGAGGTTCAGGAGTAAGAAGGGGTGGAGGGTAAGGAGTAAGAGGAAGAAGAGGGGGAGGTTCAGGAGTAAGAAGAGGAGGAGGAGGGGGAGGAGGAGGAGGGTAAGGAGTAAGAGGAAGAAGAGGGGGAGGTTCAGGAGTAAGAAGAGGAGGAGGAGGAGGAGGGTAAGGAGTAAGAGGAAGAAGAGGAGGAGGTACAGGAGTAACAAGAGGAGGAGGAGGAAGGGAAGGAGGCTTAGAAGGTGGAGGAAGAAGGGAAGGAAGAAGAGATAATTAACGATAGGGGATAAGGAGAAAGAAGAAGAGACGATCAATGTTAGAGGAGGAGGAGGAGGAGGAGGGAAAAGCTGATTACACACACACACACACACACACACACACACACACACACACACACACACACACACACACACATAAAATAAAAAGGTCAAAGAGGAAATATATTTATAAAAGATATTCGTGCAAGAGGTGAAACCATAATCGTGTGGGGATGTGGGCGGACTTTGTGACTCTCTTGACGTAAGTAAGAGCTGCTGGGTGGTGTTTTAAAAGAGCTAAGATGAAGTAAGAGTTGCTGGGTGGTGTTTTACAGGAGCTAAGATGAAGTAAGAGTTGCTGGGTGGTGTTTTAAAAGAGCTAAGATGAAGTAAGAGTTGCTGGGTGGTGTTTTAAAAGAGCTAAGATGAAGTAAGAGCTGCTGGGTGGTGTTTTAAAAGAGCTAAGATGAAGTAAGAGTTGCTGGGTGGTGTTTTAAAAGAGCTAAGATGAAGTAAGAGCTGCTGGGTGGTGTTTACAAGAGCTAAGATGAAGTAAGAGTTGCTGGGTGGTGTTTTAAAAGAGCTAAGATGATGTAAGAGCTGCTCGTTGGTGTTTTACAGGGGCTAAGATGAAGTAAGAGCTGCTGGGTGGTGTTTTAAAAGAGCTAAGATGAAGTAAGAGCTGCTGGGTGGTGTTTTAAAAGAGCTAAGATGAAGTAAGA
The DNA here is from genome assembly GCA_958450375.1 of Homarus gammarus. Taxonomy (NCBI): domain Eukaryota; kingdom Metazoa; phylum Arthropoda; class Malacostraca; order Decapoda; family Nephropidae; genus Homarus; species Homarus gammarus. Next base: position 138,789 of record CAUDMG010002622.1, on the reverse strand, counting down.
GCTGCTGGGTGGTGTTTTAAAAGAGCTAAGATGAAGTAAGAGTTGCTGGGTGGTGTTTTAAAAGAGCTAAGATGACGTAAGAGCTGCTGGGTGGTGTTTTAAAAGAGCTAAGATGAAGTAAGAGCTGCTGGGTGGTGTTTTAAAAGAGCTAAGATGAAGTAAGAGCTGCTGGTTGGTGTTTTAAAAGAGCTAAGATGAAGTAAGAGCTGCTGGGTGGTGTTTTAAAAGAGCTAAGATGAAGTAAGAGTTGCTGGGTGGTGTTTTAAAAGAGCTAAGATGAAGTAAGAGTTGCTGGGTGGTGTTTTAAAAGAGCTAAGATGAAGTAAGAGCTGCTGGGTGGTGTTTTAAAAGAGCTAAGATGATGTAAGAGCTGCTGGGTGGTGTTTACAAGAGCTAAGATGAAGTAAGAGTTGCTGGGTGGTGTTTTAAAAGAGCTAAGATGAAGTAAGAGCTGCTGGGTGGTGTTTTAAAAGAGCTAAGATGATGTAAGAGCTGCTGGGTGGTGTTTTAAAAGAGCTAAGATGAAGTAAGAGTTGCTGGGTGGTGTTTTAAAAGAGCTAAGATGAAGTAAGAGCTGCTGGGTGGTGTTTTAAAAGAGCTAAGATGATGTAAGAGCTGCTGGGTGGTGTTTTAAAAGAGCTAAGATGAAGTAAGAGTTGCTGGGTGGTGTTTTAAAAGAGCTAAGATGAAGTAAGAGTTGCTGGGTGGTGTTTTACAGGAGCTAAGATGAAGTAAGAGTTGCTGGGTGGTGTTTTAAAAGAGCTAAGATGAAGTAAGAGCTGCTGGGTGGTGTTTTAAAAGAGCTAAGATGACGTAAGAGCTGCTGGGTGGTGTTTTAAAAGAGCTAAGATGAAGTAAGAGTTGCTGGGTGGTGTTTACAAGAGCTAAGAGTAAGAGATGAAGATTGATAAGAGTAGGTACAAGAGCGTCTGGGTGGTGAGGAGATATTGAGGATGAATGAGAGAGGTTGAAGAACTATTGGCTGTAAGTATTGTCGGATCACCTGCAGATTAACACACCTTTACGCTAACCTAACCTAACCTAACCTAACCTAACCTAACCGAACCAAAGACCTAACCGAACCTAACCGAACCAAAGACCTAACCGAACCAAAGACCTAACCTAACCTAACCGAACCGAACCAAAGACCTAACCGAACCTAACCGAACCAAAGACCTAACCTAACCTAACCTAACCTAACCTAACCTAACCGAACCAAAGACCTGAAAATAAAAAAAATAAGAGGGGGAATGATAAGTAACATAGGACAAAAGAAATGAGAAAATAGATGAAACACTAACAAGAGGAGAGGAGGAGGAGGAGGAGGAAGAAGAAGAGGAGGAGGAGGAAGAAGAGGAGGAGGAGGAGGAGGAGGGTAGAAACACTATTAAATCAAAGTTGGATCATTCAAGCACTTAACTCCAGTCTTGAAGGAGGTGAGGGAGGGGTGAAGGAGGGGTGAAGGTGAGGGAGGGTGTAGAGGTGAGGGAGGGGTGAAGGTGAGGGAGGGGTGAAGGTGAGGGAGGGGTGAAGGAGGGGTGAAGGTGAGGGAGGGTGTAGAGGTGAGGGAGGGGTGAAGGTGAGGGAGGGTGTAGAGGTGAGGGAGGGGTGAAGGTGAGGGAGGGTGTAGAGGTGAGGGAGGGGTGAAGGAGGGGTGAAGGTGAGGGAGGGGTGAAGGTGAGGGAGGGTGTAGAGGTGAGGGAGGGTGTAGAGGTGAGGGAGGGGTGAAGGTGAGGGAGGGTGTAGAGGTGAGGGAGGTGAGGGAGGGTGAAGGTGAGGGAGGGTGTAGAGGTGAGGGAGGGTGTAGAGGTGAGGGAGGGGTGAAGGTGAGGGAGGGTGTAGAGGTGAGGGAGGGGTGAAGGTGAGGGAGGGTGTAGAGGTGAGGGAGGGGTGAGAGGGAGGGAGGGTGTAGAGGTGAGGGAGGGTGTAGAGGTGAGGGAGGGGTGAAGGTGAGGGAGGGGTGAGGTGAGGGAGGGGTGAGGTGAGGGAGGGTGTAGAGGTGAGGGAGGGTGTAGAGGTGAGGGAGGGGTGAAGGTGAGGGAGGTGGAGAGGTGAGGGAGGGTAGAGGGAGGGAGGGGTAGAGGTGAGGGAGGGGGAGGTGAGGGAGGGGTGAAGGGGGGGAGGGGTGAGGGAGGGAGGGTGTAGAGGTGAGGGAGGGGTGAAGGTGAGGGAGGGTGTAGAGGTGAGGGAGGGTGTAGAGGTGAGGGAGGGGTGAGAGGGAGGGAGGGGAGGTGAGGGAGGGGGAAGGGGGGGAGGGGAGAGGTGAGGGAGGGGTGAAGGTGAGGGAGGGGAGAGGTGAGGGAGGGGAGGTGAGGGAGGGTGGAGGTGAGGGAGGGTGTGAGGTGAGGGAGGGGTGAGGGAGGAGGGGTGGAGGTGAGGGAGGGTGGAGGGTGAGGGAGGGGGAAGGTGAGGGAGGGGTGAAGGGAGGGAGGGTGTAGAGGTGAGGGAGGGGTGAAGGGAGGGAGGGGGAGGGTGAGGGAGGGTGTAGGGAGGGAGGGGTGGAGGTGAGGGAGGGGTGAGGTGAGGGGAGGGGTGGAGAGGTGAGGGGAGGGGGAGGGAGGGAGGGTGGAGGTGAGGGAGGGGGAGGTGAGGGGAGGGGGAAGGTGAGGGAGGGTGTAGGAGGTGAGGGAGGGGTGAAGGTGAGGGAGGGTGTAGAGGTGAGGGAGGGGGGAAGGTGAGGGCGGGGTGAAGGTGAGGGAGGGGGTAGAGGTGAGGGAGGGGTGTAGGTGAGGGAGGGGTGAGGAAGGGAGGGGGGAGGTGAGGGGGGGAGGTGAGGGAGGTGGAGGAGGTGAGGGAGGGGTGAAGGTGAGGGATGGGGTAGAGGTGAGGGAGGGGTGGAGGTGAGGGAGGGTAGGAGAGGTGAGGGAGGGGTGAGGGAGGGAGGGGTGAGGGAGGGAGGGTGAGGGAGGGAGGGAGGGGTGAAGGTGAGGGCGGGTGTAGAGGGGAGGGAGGGGTGAGGGAGGGAGGGGTGAGGTGAGGGGAGGGGTGAGGTGGGGGAGGGTGGAGAGGTGAGGGAGGGGTGAAGGTGAGGGAGGGGTGTAGAGGTGAGGGAGGGGTGAGGGAGGGAGGGGTAGAGGAGGGAGGGTGAGAGGTGAGGGAGGGGGAAGGGGGGTGAGGTGAGGGAGGGTGGAGGAGGGGGGTGAGGAGGGGTGAGTGAGGAGGGGTGAGAGGTGAGGGAGGGTGTAGAGGTGAGGGAGGGGTGGAGGGAGGGAGGGGTGAGGTGAGGGAGGGTGGAGGTGAGGGAGGGTGAGAGGTGAGGGAGGGGTGAAGGTGAGGGAGGGGAGGTGAGGGAGGGTGGAGAGGTGAGGGAGGGGTGGAGGGTGAGGGAGGGGTAGAGGTGGAGGGAGGGGGTAGAGGTGAGGGAGGGGTGGAAGGTGAGGGAGGGTGTAGGGGAGGGAGGGGTGAAGGTGAGGGAGGGGTGAAGGTGAGGGAGGGGGGTAGGGGAGGGAGGGGGGAAGGTGAGGGAGGGGTGAAGGTGAGGGAGGGTGGAGAGGTGAGGGAGGGGTGAGGGAGGGAGGGGTGGGTGAGGGAGGGGGAGGTTAGGGAGGGGTGAAGGTGAGGGAGGGGTGAGGTGAGGGAGGGGTGAGGGAGGGAGGGTGAGAGGTGAGGAGGAGAGGTGAGGGAGGGTTGAGAGGTGAGGGAGGGGTGAAGGTGAGGGAGGGTGTAGAGGTGAGGGAGGGGTGAAGGTGAGGGAGGGTGTAGAGGTGAGGGAGGGTGTAGAGGTGAGGGAGGGGTGAAGGTGAGGGAGGGGTGAAGGTGAGGGAGGGTGTAGAGGTGAGGGAGGGGTGAAGGTGAGGGAGGGGTGAAGGTGAGGGAGGGGTGAAGGTGAGGGAGGGTGTAGAGGTGAGGGAGGGGTGAAGGTGAGGGAGGGGTGAAGGTGAGGGAGGGTGTAGAGGTGAGGGAGGGGTGAAGGTGAGGGAGGGGTGAAGGTGAGGGAGGGGTGAAGGTGAGGGAGGGTGTAGAGGTGAGGGAGGGGTGAAGGTGAGGGATGGTGTAGAGGTGAGGGAGGGGTGAAGGTGAGGGAGGGTGTAGAGGTGAGGGAGGGGTGAAGGTGAGGGAGGGGTGAAGGTGAGGGAGGGGTGAAGGTGAGGGAGGGTGTAGAGGTGAGGGGGTGTAGAGGTGAGGGAGGGGTGAAGGTGAGGGTGTGTTTGAAGGTGAGGGGAAGCGTAAAGATATATGTGTGTGTTTGTGTGTGTATGTATGTTTATGTGCTTGTGTAAACTTCGACACACACACACACACACACACATACACACATACATACATAAGCTCCGGACATTTTAAAAGTTCCAGCCAATTTATTGTGCAGAAGTAACTCTCTAAACCAGGTTAGGTCCCTCGCCCTCCCTCGCCTTTCAGCTCAGGTCGCCCTATGGAAGATGTGGACACGGTGAGAATTATAGGTAGGAGAGAGAGAGCGAGAGAGAGAGAGAGAGAGAGAGAGAGAGAGAGAGAGAGAGAGAGAGAGAGAGTTCACCTTGATACAGCAACAACTCCCCCTCCTCCCCCACTCCCACACTCCTTTCTCTCCCTCTCCTCCCCTCTATCCCTCTCTCTCTCTCTCCACTCTAACGCCCCTATCCTACATCCTACATCTACCTCCCTTACCTACTCTCCTCCTCATCGTACATCCTACACCAACCTCATCTACTCCCTCAAACTCCTCTCCTTCCATTCCCCCTATCCTACATCCTACCTCTACCTCTTCTACTCCTTCTACCTTCTCTCCCTTCTATCCTATATCCTAAATCTATCCCCCTCTACTCCTTCTAATTCCTCTCCTCCTTATCCTTCATCCTAAATCTTTCTCCTCTCCTTCTCCTCCCCTCCCCACCAGCCAAAATTTACCACCTCTTCTCCCTCTGCCTCCTCTACTTCCCTCCCTTATCCTACATCCTAAATCCTGCTATAAATATATTCGCCTCCTTGACCAGGTAGGGAGGCGGGACACAGCAAGTCGTCTGTATCCTCAACACGTCCTGGGAACACGGGGAGCATTAAACTGAGTCTATACATTATGTTAGGGGTGGTGGGGAGGGGGTGATGGGGGAGGGGGTGATGGGGAGGGGTGATGGGGAGGGGTGATAGGGAGGGGTGATGGGGAGGGGTGTTGGGGAGGGGTGTTGGGGAAGGGTGTTGGGGAGGGGTGTTGGGGAGGGGGTGATGGGGAAGGGGTGATGGGGAGGGGTGATGGGGAGGGGTGGTGGGGAGGGGGTGATGGGGAAGGGTGATGGGGAAGGGGTGATGGGGGAGGGGTTCATGGGGAAGGGTGTATGGGGAGGGGTGATGGGGAGGGGTGATGGGGAGGGTGTTGGGGATGGGTGATGGGGAAGGGTGATGGGGAGGGGTATTGGAGAGGGGTGATGGGGAGGGGTGTTGGGGAGGGGTGATGAGGAGGGTGTTGGGGAGGGGTGTTGGGGAGGGGTGATGGGGAAGGGTGATGGGGAGGGGTGTTGGAGAGGGGTGATGGGGAGGGTTGATGGGGAGGGTGATGGGGAGGGGTGTTGGAGAGGGGTGATGGGGAGGAGTGATGGGTAGGGGTGATGGGGAGGGGTGTTGGGGAGGGGGTGATGGGGAAGGGGTGTTTGGGGAGGGGTGTTGGGGGGTGATGGGGAGGGAGTGATGGGAGGGGGTGATGGGAAGGGGGTGTTGGGGAAGGGTGATGGGGAGGGGGTGTTGGGAAGTGGTGTTGGGGAGGGGTGTTGGGGGTGATGGGAAGTGGTGTTGGGGAGGGGGTGATGGGAAGGGGTGAAGGGGAGGGGGTGATGGGAAGGGGGTGTTGGAGGGGTGATGGGAAGTGGTGTTGGGGAGGGGTGTTGGGGAGGGGGTGAAGGGGAGGGGGTGTTGGGGAGGGGGTGTTGGGAAGTGGTGTTGTGGAGGGGTGTTGGGGAGGGGGTGATGGGAAGTGGTGTTGGGGAGGGGGTGTTGGGAAGTGGTGTTGTGGAGGGGTGTTGGGGAGGGGTGTTGGGGAGGGGGTGATGGGAAGTGGTGTTGGGGAGGGGGTGTTGGGAAGTGGTGTTGTGGAGGGGTGTTGGGGAGGGGGTGATGGGAAGTGGTGTTGGGGAGGGGGTGATGGGAAGTGGTGTTGGGGAAGGGGTGATGGGAAGTGGTGTTGGGGAGGGGGTGATGTTGAAGAGAGGGGGATGGATGTTGGAGAGTCTGACTACCTGTTACTGACCTCCACTCCTCCCTCCCTCTCCCCTTACCTCTTTCCTTGCCCCCTCCCTGCCACCCAACCCTCTCCCCTACCCCCTCCCTGCCACACAACCCTCTCCCCTCCCCTCCTCCCTGCCACCCAACCCTCTCCCCTCCCCTCCTCCCTGCCACCCAACCCTCTCCCCTCCCCTCCTCCCTGCCACCCAACCCTCTCCCCTCCCCTCCTCCCTGCCACACAACCCTCTCCCCTCCCCTCCTCCCTGCCACCCAACCCTCTCCCCTCCCCTCCTCCCTGCCACCCAACCCTCTCCCCTCCCCTCCTCCCTGCCACACAACCCTCTCCCCTCCCCTCCTCCCTGCCACACAACCCTCTCCTTTCCCCCCTCCTTGCCACCCAACCCTCTCCCCTCCTCCCTCCCTGCCACCCATTCCTCCCCCCCTCCCTGCCTCCCAACCCTCTCCCCTCCCCTCCTCCCTGCCACCCAACCCTCTCCCCTCCCCTCCTCCCTGCCACCCAACCCTCTCCCCTCCCCTCCTCCCTGCCACCCAACCCTCTCCCCTCCCCCCTCCCTGCCACACAACCCTCTCCCCTCCCCCTCCCTGCCACACAACTCTCTCTCCTCCCCCCTCCCTGCCGCCCAACCCTCTCCCCTCCCCCCTCCCTGCCACTCAACCCTCCCCCCTCCCTGCCACCCAACCCTCTCCTTTCCCCCCTCCTTGCCACCCAACCCTCAACCCTCCCCCCTCCCTGCCACCCAACCTTCTCCTTTCCTCCCTCCCTGCCACCCAACCCTCTCCCCTCCCACCTCCCTGCCACACAACCCTCCCCTCCTCCCTGCCACCCAACCTTCTCCTTTCCCCCTCCCTGCCACCCAACCCTCTCCCCTCCCCCCTCCCTGCCACACAACCCTCTCCCCCTCCCCTCCTCCCTTCCACCCAACCCTCCCCCCTCCCCTCCCTGCCACCCCACCCTCTCCCCTCCCCCCTCCCTGCCACACAACCCTCTCCCCTCCCCTCCTCCCTGCCACCCAACCCTCTCCCCTCCCCCCTCCCTGCCACACAACCCTCTCCTTTCCCCCCTCCCTGCCACCCAACCCTCTCCCATCCCCCTCCCTCCCCCACCCAACCCTCTCCCCTTCCCCCCTCCCTCCCCCACACTGGCCAAACTTCTTCCCTCACGTTACGCAACACACCAAGTGCTTCCCCCGGATTACAGAGCGAACAAGACCAGCTTAAGGTGATGTAAGAGAGTCTCCAGGAAGAGGTGAGGCATCAGCTTGTCTTGGAACTTGAAGGAGGAAGATTTGAAGGTGGAGGACTTGAAGGAGGTGGACTTGATGATGGGCTTGAAGGTGGACTTGATGGAGGAGGATTTGAAGGTGGACTTGATGGTGGATTTGATGGAGGGGGAATTGATGGTGGTGGACTTGATGGAGGAGGACTTGATGGAAGTGGACTTGAAGGAGGTGGACTTGATGGTGGAGGACTTGAAGGTGGACTTGATGGTGGACTTGAAGGTGGTGGACTTTAAGGAGGAGGACTTGAAGGAGGTGGGTTTGATGGTGGAGGACTTGTAGGAGGACTTGAAGAAGGAGGACTTGAAGGAGGAGGTGGACTTGATGGAGGAGGACTTGAAGGAGGAGGTGGACTTGATGGAGGAGGACTTGAAGGAGGAGGTGGACTTGATGGAGGAGAACCTGGATGTTTAGTTATGTGTTTGGTATAAGTTGTTATCGAAAGATGATGCCTAACCTAACCTAACCCAACCTCCTCCTATTACACAGACAAACACAGCCTTCCCCCTATTACACAGACAAACACAGCCTTTCCCCTATTACACAGACAAACACAGCCTTCCTTCTGTTCCACAGACTAACACAGCCTTCCCCCTATTACACAGACAAACACAGCCTTCCCCCTATTACACAGACAAACACAGCCTTCCCCCTATTACACAGACTAACAGCCTTCCTTCTGTTCCACAGACTAACACAGCCTTCCCCCTATTACACAGACTAACACAGCCTTCCTCCTATTACACAGACAAACACAGACACCCAGCCTATTACACAGACTAACACAGCCTTCCTCCTATTACACAGACAAACACAGACACCCAGCCTATTACACAGACTAACACAGCCTTCCTCCTATTACACAGACAAACACAGACACCCAGCCTATTACACAGTAGAGCGCGGGTCTGGTATTGCCTACATTCGCTTTCACAAAATATAAATTTTTTCTCATACGCGACGCTGTCAATTATGTCACACCTTTTTTTCGTATAAATTCAATATACAGAACTGAAAATCCTGTGTATTATTTTGCATTTGAATTCTCTCGGTGTGTGTGTGGGGGGGAGGGGGGGATTAGGTTAGGTTAGGGTAGGTTAGGTTAGGTTAGGTTAGGTTAGGTTAGGGTAGGGTAGGTTAGGTTAGGTTAGGGTACGTTAGGTTAGGCTAGGGTAGGTTAGGTTAGGTTAGGTTAGGTTAGGTTGTTTAATCATTAGCCGAAATAAGCTGGGGTGCCAAATCTTCACCCGATCCCTCACACAGACACACACACACACACACACACCTCAAAAGGTTAAAATGCCAATGACCTCTGACCTAATTCCCCTCCTCCCTGAATATCAAATACCCGTCGAGCAGAACCAGCTCCTTGACCTAACACTGGCGACTCACTTTGTTTACACGTCACACCTGAGAGGCCTTACCTATCACCTGTCTTCCCACCTGTCTCTCTACCTATCTACCTATCTGTCTCCTCACCTGTCTCCCTACCTGTCTCCTTACATGTGTCCTCACCTGTCTCCCTACCTGTCTCCTTACCTGTCTCCCTACCTGTCTCCTTACCTGTCTCCCTACCTGTCTCCTTACATGTCTCCTCACATGTCTCCCTACCTGTCTCCTTACCTGTCTCCCTACCTGTCTCCTTACCTGTCTCCCTACCGTCATTATATTTATGTCTATGCCGCGAGACAGACATTCAACATTATATTCACCCGCTGTGTTTGTTGTATAAATAGTGTATAAATAGTGTACATAAATGGATATATTGCATATTTATAATTTGACACGCGCTGGGATATTGAAATACACATACATACATACATACATACATACATACATACTCGCATAAGCATACATACAGATAGATAACGTGTGTGATGGGTTAATTGGAAGGTGTCAGCAGTATACGGAGGAGGAAGAGGTGGGAGGTGTATTATGTGTCGAAGGCTGACGCTGGGTGGAAATATTTACCTCGTTATCCGGGAGAGAGAAGACGCAGTGGGTGTGAGAGACAAGGTGAGGTAACAAGGTGTGAGAGGTGAGGTTACGTTTGGTTAGGTTAGGTTAGGTTAGGTCTATGTTAGATTACGTTTGGTTAGGTTAGGTTAGGTTTAGTTTGGTTAGGTTAGGTTAATGCTAGATTTCGGTTAGATTTGTGTTAGGTTTGGTTTAGGTTAGGTTAGGAATGTGTTAGGTTTGGTTAGGTTAGGTTAGGTTTATATACGAGGATAGTTATCGTTTTATCATAAGTCAAACTGTAAGAGTTATTTTTTTTTCTTTATATTTAAGAACAAATTAATTATCGTAAGACCATAAATGAATTCATGTTGGTGTTTAATCTTAAGTCAAACAGAAAGACGCATATAGACTTTTTTTTATTTACGAGAATTTACGCCATTTTAGCATAACTCAAAAGAACAAATTGCACCATTTTAGCGTTAGTCAAACAGAGAGAGTTTTACATTCTTATATACGATTATTTACACCGTTTTACCTTAAGTCAAACACCTAAACACTTTTTTTTACATTTTTATTTACGAAGGATTTACACCGTAGGAACCTTTTAAGGACAATGACCCGGGAAGAAGTACTTAAGGAATACTCACTGATGACATCCATGATAGCGGCCGCCGCACCACACGTCAGGAACTCGTTGTAGAAGCTGACCATCACTATCCCTCCGTTGGCTGCCTGTAGGAGTAGCAGAAGTAGACACCTTAACTGATGTATTATTTAAGAAAACCATAAGTCCCGCCTGCCTTAGTCTGGTGGGGCTACAGTGAAATCTCTATTTAACGGACTATATGGAGGGAGGAGTCCGCTATATCGAGGATCCAGTAGATGTAAAACTTCTATCTAACGGGTAATATAGAAATAAAAGTCCGTTATATCGAGGGTCTAGTAGATGTAGAACCTCCATCTAACGGATCACATGGGGTTGAAAGTCCGTTATATGGAGGTCTCACTATCGCATAAGACCCGCCTGGCTATTGGGTCTAAGGTGATGCTATAGACAGGTTATGTAAGTTGACTGTAATTCACACCTCTAAGACAATTCTGTATTTGATAGCAATAAAAAAAAACTTTGGATCACCTAACCTAACCTAACCTAACCTAACCTAACCTAACATAACATAACCTAACCTAACCTAACCTAACCTAACCTAACCTAACCTAACATAACACATAACCTAAACTAACCTAAACTAACCTAACCTAACCTAACCTAACATAACATAACCTAAACTAACCTAAACTAACCTAACCTAACCTAACCTAACTTAACATAAACATAGTCACTTCAGAGTAATATAGTTGGGGGTCACGTGAACCTACCCATACACTAACCTAACCTAACCTAACTTAACCTAACCAAGAGGCAGGAACTTTAGAAGACCAGACAGACAAAAGAAGGATGTAACAGGATGAGGAAGACGACGCAGAAGGAGTCACTGAAGAAGGAGTAGAGGAACAAGCACTCACCAGGGAACTAAGGATGTCATCGGGTACGTTTCTCTCTATGTCACAGAGGGCGCGGGCGGCCGAGTGGGAGAAGATGACGGGGGCGCGGGAGGTGGCCAGCACGTCTCCTGCCGTCCTGGAGGAGGCGTGCGACATGTCCACCAGCATCCCCACACGGTTCATCTCCCTGATCATCTCCTGAGGGTGATAGATAGAGATAGATTGATAAATAGATAGAGAGAGAGAGATAATTAGATAGAGATAGATAGATAGAGAGATAATTAGATAGAGAATGATAGATAGATAGATAGAGAGGGGGAGAGAGAGAGAAAAAAAAAGAAGATTGGAGGAAAAAGAAGAAATATAATCAATTAAAAAAATTGGTCTGTTACAAATAAACAACTGCCGCCATAAAACAAACGATAATAAGATTCCATTTATTTCAATTTATTTGGTAATCCTAAAGATAAATTTGTACAGTACAGCTAAAGCCAATTTATTTGTTTCATAAATTGTATTACTGATTGTCCTCTCTCTGCAGTGATAATTATCGTTTTATTCTCATTTATACTTTTATTATTCAGTCTTGTTTTCATGTCCAATACACACAAACATATTTATCGTTTTTGCTTCGTTTTAATATTACTAACAACTTACTAATTGATATTTCGTGTTTCGCTTTTAAATGAAATAAATTACAATATTGTGTCGGCGTGTTTATTTTTGTTTCGTTTAGTGTTATTGTAACTGAACAACAACAACAAACAAGCGATAAAAACATCCTGGTCCTTAATTATATACCAATTATGGGAAAAATTTAATCGTCTTTTCAATTAGAATTCACCGTCACACAAACGATCAAAACTAACTGGACAGTGGACAGATGAAGCTGAATTACGTGTGCGTTAAGTGTGGTTAAAAAATAGTGAGTCATTATGATGGTACAGACAAAAGCGATACATGAGTGTGGTGAAATAATATGTAATTGGTAATAATATTTTCGGGTCTGTTGTTTGACTGGGGAGAAGGACGCCACTGTGGAACACCCGGAAGTTGGGAGCACGTCCAGGAAGTGATCACAGGAGAGCCACGTCGTCAGGAACACGTCGTGGAAGTGGCCATGAGGAGGGAGGGGGAGAGCCACGTCGTCAGGAACACGTCGTGGAAGTGGCCATGAGGAGGGAGGGGGAGGGCCACGTCGTCAGGAACACGTCGTGGAAGTGGCCATGAGGAGGGAGGGGGAGGGCCATGTCGTGAGGAACACGTCGTGGAAGTGGACATGAGGAGGGAGGGGGAGAGCCATGTCGTGAGGAACACGTCGTGGAAGTGGCCATGAGGAGGGAGGGGGAGAGCCACGTCGTCAGGAACACGTCGTGGAAGTGGCCATGAGGAGGGAGGGGGAGGGCCATGTCGTGAGGAACACGTCGTGGAAGTGGCCATGGGGAGGGAGGGGGAGGGCCATGTCGTGAGGAACACGTCGTGGAAGTGGACATGAGGAGGGAGGGGGAGAGCCATGTCGTCAGGAACACGTCGTGGAAGTGGCCATGAGGAAGGAGGGAGAGGGCCATGTCGTCAGGAAGACCGTGGAAGTGGCCATGAGGAAGGAGGGAGAGGGCCACGTCGTGTAAGTGGCCATGAGGAAGGAGGGAGAGGGCCTCGTCGTGAAAGTGGCCATGAGAAGGGAGGGGGAAAACCACGTCGTCAGGAACACGTCGTGGAAGTGGCCATGAGGAAGGAGGAGGGCCACGTGGATCAGGAGGAACACGTCGTGAGTTGGAAAAAAAACAGCTTTTTCATTCTCCACATTCATGAATATATTATTGTCTTGAAAGGAAACGCCAGGCGCTGGTGAATGCTCGTGCTGGCGTTGCAATTATCATAAGGACCTTAGGCTACCTGAACTTAACAAAGGCTTTCCTGCTTACCTGGTCCGTCAGGTGACTCAGGCGCTGTGGTAAAATGACACTAATCGCCTGAAGATATAAATACCCTAACGATACCTGGGGGATTAGGTTAGGATAGCATTAGGACAGGTTAGGTTAGCATTAAGTTAGGTTACGTTAGGTTAGCATTAGGACAGGTTAGGTTAGCATTAAGTTAGGTTAGGTTAGCTTAGCATTAGGACAGGTTAGGTTAGCATTAAGTTAGGTTACGTTAGGTGAGCATTAGGACAGGTTAGGTTAGCATTAAGTTAGGTTACGTTAGGTGAGCATTAGGACAGGTTAGGTTAGCATTAAGTTAGGTTACGTTAGGTGAGCATTAGGACAGGTTAGGTTAGCATTAAGTTAGGTTACGTTAGGTGAGCATTAGGACAGGTTAGGTTAGCATTAAGTTAGGTTACGTTAGGTGAGCATTAGGACAGGTTAGGTTAGCATTAAGTTAGGTTACGTTAGGTTAGCATTAGGACAGGTTAGGTTTGCATTAAGTTAGGTTAGGTTAGCTTAGCATTAGGACAGGTTAGGTTAGCATTAAGTTAGGTTAGGTTAGGTTAGCATTAGGACAGGTTAGGTTAGCATTAAGTTAGGTTAGGTTAGGAGGTTAATTATCAGGTAAAGTAAGTTTAAATGACCTAATCTTCAGGTGATCCTTTTCGCTTCCTCTCCTCAAGCTCCTCAGTTTCCCCTCCCCTAACTCCTTCTCCTCTTCTAACTGACGGCTGTAACTCGGCTGACACACTTCTAACTGACGGTTCTAACTCGGCTGACACACTTCTAACTGACGGTTCTAACTCGGCTGACACACTTCTAACTGACGGTTCTAACTCGGCTGACACACTTCTAACTGACGGCTGTAACTCGGCTGACACACTTCTAACTGACGGTTCTAACTCGGCTGACACACTTCTAACTGACGGCTGTAACTCGGCTGACACACTTCTAACTGACGGTTCTAACTCGGCTGACACACTTCTAACTGACGGCTGTAACTCGGCTGACACACTTCTAACTGACGGTTCTAACTCGGCTGACACACTTCTAACTGACGGTTCTAACTCGGCTGACACACTTCTAACTGACGGTTCTAACTCGGCTGACACTCTTCTAACTGACGGTTCTAACTCGGCTGACACACTTCTAACTGACGGTTCTAACTCGGCTGACACACTTCTAACTGACGGCTGTAACTCGGCTGACACACTTCTAACCGACGGTTCTAACTCGGCTGACACTCTTCTAACTGACGGTTCTAACTCGGCTGACACTCTTCTAACTGACGGTTCTAACTCGGCTGACACACTTCTAACTGACAGCTGTAACTCGGCTGACACACTTCTAACTGACGGTTCTAACTCGGCTGACACACTTCTAACTGACGGTTCTAACTCGGCTGACACACTTCTAACTGACGGTTCTAACTCGGCTGACACACTTCTAACTGACGGTTCTAACTCGGCTGACACACTTCTAACTGACGGTTCTAACTCGGCTGACACACTTCTAACTGACGGTTCTAACTCGGCTGACACACTTCTAACTGACGGCTGTACGCGACTGACTCCTCCCCCTCCCCTTCCTCTTCTCCGCCGGGATCTCACAAGGCGGAAGCTGTGAGTCAGAGAGATGACAAGATTAATCTTCATCTTCAGGACATTATTCCGGGCGGGTAACGTCTTATTAGTACCTGTGCTTCTCTCCACCTCTACCCCCCCTTCCTCCTCCTCTTCACCCCCTCTTCCCCCCCCCCCCACCCTCTCCCTCACACCCCCCCACCCTCTCCCTCACACCCCCTTTCCTCCTCCTCCTCACCCCCTCTTCACCCTCCCACCCTCTCCCTCACACCCCCTTTCCTCTGCCTCCTCACCCCCTCTTCACCCCCCCCACCCTCTCCCTCACACCCCTTTCCTCCTCCTCCTCCTCACCCCCTCTTCACCCTCCCACCCTCTCCCTCACACCCCCTTTCCTCCTCCTCCACCCCCCCTCTTCACCCCCCCACCCTCTCCCTCACACCCCTTTCCTCCTCCCCCTCCTCACCCCCTCTTCACCCCCCACCCTCTCCCTCACCCCCCCCCCCCCTTTACACAGCTGGAGGTGGCAACATGTTGTTCTCCTCTGTGATGCATTGTGTTGGTTTAACTGTCACTTCGGTGGTGGTGTATTGTGGTGTGAGCTGTGGTATGTTGTGGTGTGTGGTGGAATGTTGTGGTGTGTTGTGTGGTATGGTGTATTGTGGTGTGTGTGATGTGTGTGTTGTGGTGTATGGTGTGTTGTGGTGTATTGTGGTGTGTGTTGTGTGTGTGGTGGTATGTGTGGTGTGTGGTGGTACGTTGTGGTGTGGTATGGTGGATTGTGGTGTGTTGTGGTGTATGGTGTGTTGTGTTGTGGTGTGGTGGTGGTTTGGTGTATTGTGGTGTGTGTAATGTGTGTTGTGGTGTATGGTGTGTTGTGGTGGGGTATGCGGTGTGTGTTGTGGTGTGGTGTGGTGGCGGTATGGTGTATTGTGGTGTGTGGTAGTATGTGTGGTGTGTGGTGGTATGTTGTATTGTGGTGTGGTATGTGGTGTGTGTTGTGGTATGTGGTGTGGTGTGGTGTGTAGTGGTGTGGTGGTGGTGGTGGTATGGTGTTTTGTGGTGTGGTTGTGTTGTGGTGGTGTGTGTGGTGGTGTGTGTAGTGGTGTTTAGTGGTGTGTGGTTGTGTGTTTTGGTGTGGTGGTGGTGATGACTTACGAATAGTGGCCGAGTGGATACAACATTCTCTTCCTCTCCTAATGTTCACTGGTTCGATCCCGGAGACACTACCCATGCAGCTGTAAATAGACACCTAACTTTACAATCTAGGCAAGTGAAGGTGGTCGAGCGTAGGTCACATTACACCTTCAAGACGTTATATAAAGTTTAACTCCTGATCCAAGACACGTTAATCTAAGTCTCTCTCTCTCTCTCTCTCTCTCTCTCTCTCTCTCTCTCTCTCTCTCTCTCTCTAGGCTGAGCGAGACGTCACTCATTTAAGGTTTTTATTCCAGACTGACGCTTGAGTGTTAGTTAAATGTCTGGAGCTCCTCTGTCTACGCCGTGACGTCATCATTCCCTGTATAGTCGTAGTGTAGCGGTGTAGGTTGTGTGTGTGTGTGGGGGGGGGGGGGGGTTATTAGGTTAGGTTATTTTAGAAGTCGTGTTAGATTAGGTATTAGGTTAAATTAGAAGTCTTGTTAGGTTAGTGTTAGGGTAATTAATCCTCAGGTCAAATAAGTTAAGGTGTCTAATCTTCAAGTGATCTGAGTCCTATCATCTCCTCCAGGGATTCAGAGGGGCTATAGTTGAAGTGTGGGGGGCGGGGGTGGTGGAGGGCGGGGGGTGGTGGGCGGGTTTGGTAATCGGTTTTAGAGCAGACCAGAGCCTCACCCTTATCACACTCCGGAGAACAGGTAAGCGACCACCTGGGGGACACACCTGTTAACCTCCCACTAGCCTTAATGCACTGCCACCCATCGACGGGGAAATAAACGTGTCATGACCATCAGTGGGGCGCGTCATGTAGGACCCTGACGACCCCGGCAAAACTTCCACAGCTGCCGGTGACGGAGAGTCAAGCTATACTTGGTGGTGTATGAGGTGTGGGGTGGGTGTTGTGTAGGGGGGATGTGTGTTGTTAGTGTTGTGTGTGGGGGGATGTTGTGTTCTGTGTATGTGTCTGTTGAAGGTATATGGGGGTGTTGTGTGTGTGAGGTGTTGTGTAGGAGGAGGGTGTGTGGGGGTTGAGGTTGTATGCCATCATCCATGAACAACTACACTGGACTGGCTATGTTACCCATATGGACGACAGTAGACTGCCAAAGCAGCTACTTTACAGTCACCTAACGAATAGTAAACGTAACGCCGGCGGGCAACGGAAAAGGTTTAAGGATAGTCTTAAGACAAACCTGAAAAGGTGCCAAATCGACCCCGTCACCTGGGAGTCACTCCACACCGTAACGCTTGGAGGAGCACCACACGAGAAGCTGTCAATACTGAGTTTGTCCGACTGCATACCTAGGCAGACAAGCACCAACGCCGGAAAGACGTTGCCACCGCTCTGCCGGTCCTGCATCAGCCTCTTTATCACCTCAGAGCCCACCAACGAAGGTGACATCCTTAATAACTCATATCATTGTATCATTGCTGGATGATCGTCATACTCGATTATGAGTGACAGTAAAGTGGTATTAGTGTGTGTGTGTGTGTGTGTGTGTGTGTGTGTGTGTGTGTGTGTGTGTGTATTTCGCCCTGATCAACCCTCACAGAAGCGGTTCCCACACACGCTTTAATGAATTTAACATTTTATATGCTGACTCACACTTGAGGCCTGGAATGTTCACTGATATTCATCCCTAATTAATATATAACGTAAGATCAAGGTGAATGTTGGGGGGAAGAGGTAGATGATGGGTTATGAGAGAGAGAGAGAGAGAGAGAGAGAGAGAGAGAGTGAGTGTAGTTAGCATCTCTATTGGTACATTAGTGAGTGAGTCTGTGTCAAGAAATAGCTTCTTTCTCTCTCTCTCTCTCTCTCACCCGTTGTAAACTTGTTTGTGTGTTTGAGCGTTTGTGTGAATATTTTACTGTTATTGGTTGCAGGGGGGAGAGAGAGGGTTGTGGTGTAAATTTCCAAAAGGATTCCAGGCGATTTGGGTGATGGGAAGGGGATACGTCGAATAGAATTTGAGAGTAAAATCCCACCCCATCCCACCCCATCCCATCCCACCCCATCCCATCCCACCCCATCCCACCCCACCCACCCCACCCTCTTTTTTTTTCTAAGTTCCTGGAAAACCAATGCGTTTTTTTTTCGGTGACGTGAGACATAAAAGACAAAATTGTTTTTCGTTGACTTTTTAAATTAATATTTTTTTAAATGTCCTTCTGAAGGTTGTGGGATTGGTGATGGAAGTCCTTTAATGTGGAAGTCCTTCAACCTCCACGGGAATATGAGGAAATTAATAGTCAGGAAATAGTAGATTTTAACCTGGGATTGTAAGCGACTTTGTGCTCTGAGTGAAGTAGTGGTGGGTGGTGGTGGTGACGTGTTAGATAGATATTCAGTAAAATCATCCATACTTATATAGATTGGTTCAGCATGTATACAGTATGTTACAGTCAAATTGCATTATCAGTCAATTTAAGAAATGGCTGAAAAAAATGAGCCAAGTAGCGAATTGAAGGTCTCACTCGGCTAAAGCTGGATTTGGATAGTTTAGGTTTGATTAGTATTAAATTATAATAGGTTTAGTTATGTTAGATTAGAATAGGTTACATTAGGTTAGATTAGATTAAGTTAGGTTAGGTTCAGTTAGGTTAGGTTAGCATTAGAATAGTTACGTTAGACTGCCTTGATTTTTCTCCACCTGTGATCATAGTCAGCTGATGTAGTGCGCTGTACCGACACACACACACACACACACACACACACAGGTCTTGACATACATAGCCAGGGAAAGAACTTAAAGCTGTAATATTGGGCCGGTGTTCCCTACAGCAGCCGTGACAACAGGGCGAGTCTACCTCCTCCTGCAGGCGTGTTCTCTGTTGCGGGTCACCTGGAGATCACACGCTATAGCTTATTTCACCTGGTGATTTAAACACCCTACCCTACCCTAACCTAACCTATCATTATTGTATTTAGTCACCTGTCTAATCTTCACGTGATCCCGATAATCATTTATCCCGTGTACAACTGCATTAATACAAACTGGAAGTCTCTTTATATCGTCCCTAATTAGCGTTAATCATAAGTCTATCACATTTACACTCACTCCCGGGTGAGGTTTAGAGTAAATAACGTTAATTACGGTAAGTCAGGTAAAGTTTGACTGGATTTACACTGGGATGGAGAAAATTATATTAAGCTGAATGATTATATAATATATATATATATATATATAATATATATATATATATATATATATATATATATATATATATATAATATATATATATATATATATATATGCTGAAAACCACCCGGAAAGAAGAAAACACTTCGTGTTTTCTTCTTTCCTGGTGGTTATCAGCATATACCTAGATCACGCGCACCTACAGTGATTTACTTGCATATATATATATATATATATATATATATATATATATATATATATATATATATACTATATATATACTATATATATATATATATATATATATATATATATATATAGCTGAATAACCACGGGAAAAAGAAAACACGAAGTAGTTTCTTCTTTAGGTTTCGTCTTACTAGATCACGGACAGTGAACGCATTTTTATATATATTTATTATATTTTTTATCATTTTTATATATAAAGATATACTTCACTGTGTATATTTGTTTAATGTGTATGTATAGTTTTCTTATTTTATGTAATATGTGTATCTCAATATGTATAGCTGTATATTTCTATTATTTTATTAATTATGAATGATATTTTTCTATGTGTAAATCGATCATTCTTTTGGTAATACGTTATCTGTTCCTTAAGGAGAGACCAAGAGACATTTGAATATATATGTCCGTTCTTGTGAGTGTGTAAGTCGTCCGTGAAGTGGAGCAGCGCCGGCGGGGGGAGGGAGAGTCACTCGTTCAGCACTTCACGACACCAACAGATGACAGCAAAAACTTACACAATAAACTGTGGAGGGTGTGAAGGATCGTGGCGTCGAGTGGGAGACGTGTGTGTGTGTGTGTCTGTGTGTCTGTGAGTGTGTGTGTGTGTGTGTGTGTGTGTGTGTGGTGTCGCTGTGGCTAGTGTGCTGTGTGTGTGGTTGTGTGTCGAGTGTGTGGTGTGGGCTATCATAATCCTCTATTTTAGTCATACTTGTTGGCTAATTCTTTTTTTTTCCTGTTGCCTCCACTTCTTTTGTCTTCTCTCTGTTCTTGTTCTCATTTTCCGACCTTCGCGGTTCTCTCTCCTTTCACTTTACTCATATCACTCTGTCTCTCACATTGTTCCCGCGATCTTTCTCCTTCCTCACCTGCCCTTTATTTTTCAGCCCATCTTCTTCTCTCCTCCTGTTTTTCTCTTCTCCCCCTCAATCCTGTTTTCTCCTCTCTCCCCTTCTTCATCCACCACCTCTTCCGATGTTCTCCCACCTCTTCCCACCCCTCAGTTCTCCCACTCCTCCTTCACTCCCCAGGTGGTCCCCCTCGTTGCGTGCCCATCCCCCCCTCCTCTTCCTCCCTCGCTCCATCCCCCCCCCGCCCTACCATCCGTGCGGCTCAGCTCTCCGTACCTTCCGCGTCCTACCTCCTCCTCCCTTCTCTCCTCCCTCTCCCCCTCCTCCTTCTTTATTGCAAGTATTCTCATTCACCAAAGTTAGAGTTTTCACGACGTATTGAGGTCATCACCCCTACCCTCCTCCCCTCCCTTGACTCCTACCTTAGCCTCACCCCCTACACTCCTCCCTTAGCCTCACCCCCCTAGACTCCTCACTTAGCCTCACTCCCTAGAACTCCTCCTCAGCTTGCACTCCCTAGACTCAACTCCCTTAGGCACTCACCCCCCCTAGACTCCTCCCTTAGCCTCACCCCCCTAGACTCCTCCCTTAGCCTCACTCCCCTAGACTCCTCCCTCAGCTTCACTCCCCTAGACTCCTCCCTAGCCTCACCCCCTAGACTCCTCCCTTAGCCTCACTCCCCTAGACTCCTCCCTTAGCCTCACCCCCCTAGACTCCTCCCTTAGCCTCACCCCCCCTAGACTCCTCCCTTAGCCTCACCCCCTAGACTCCTCCCTCAGCCTCACCCCCTAGACTCCTCCCTCAGCCTCACCCCCTAGACTCCTCCCTCAGCCTCACCCCTAGACTCCTCCCTCAGCCTCACCCCCCTAGACTCCTCCCTCAGCCTCACCCCCCTAGACTCCTCCCTCAGCCTCACCCCCCTAGACTCCTCCCTCAGCCTCACCCCCCTAGGCTCCTCCCTCAGCCTCACCCCCCCTAGACTCCTCCCTCTGCCTCACCCCCCTAGACTCCTCCCTCAGCCTCACCCCCCTAGACTCCTCCCTCAGCCTCACCCCCTAGACTCCTCCCTCAGCCTCACCCCCTAGACTCCTCCTCAGCCTCACCCCTAGACTCCTCCCTAGCCTCACCCCCCTAGACTCCTCCCTTAGCCTCACTCCCCTAGACTCCTCCCTCAGCCTCACCCCCTAGACTCCTACCTTAGCCTCACCCCCTAGACTCCTCCCTTAGCCTCACCCCCCTAGACTCCTCCCTTAGCCTCACTCCCCTAGACTCCTCCCTCAGCCTCACCCCCCTAGACTCCTCCCTTAGCCTCACCCCCCCTAGACTCCTCCCTTAGCCTCACCCCCTAGACTCTCCCTCAGCCTCACCCCCCTAGACTCCTCCCTCAGCCTCACCCCCCTAGACTCCTCCCTCAGCCTCACCCCCCTAGACTCCTCCCTCAGCCTCACCCCCCTAGACTCCTCCTCAGCCTCA
>CAUDMG010002622.1:110000-112500 GCA_958450375.1 Homarus gammarus | reverse complement strand
CATCATTTCCTCAACTCTCTCCTTTATCACCTCTCCCTCCCTCTCAGTCTCCTCCCCTCTCTCTCCATCACTTCCTCACCTCTTTCTCCTTCATCACCTCTCCCTCCCTCCCTGCCTCCTCTCCTCTCTCTCCATCTCTCCCTCCCTGCCTCCTCCCCTCTCACTCCATCTCTCCCTCCCTGCCTCCTCTCCTCTCTCTCCATCTCTCCCTCCCTGCCTCCTCCCCTCTCTCTCCATCACTCCCTCACAACCTTTCGGCGATAAAACAACTTGGGCGAACCAGTAAAGTTTATCCCAGTGTCTCACCTCAGAGTGTGTCTGAGTTGGTATGTTTGTGGCCGTGAGTCGTTGCCCTCCCTCTTCCCTCCTATCCTCCGTCCTTCCCTCCCATCGCCTCCCCTCCCCTTCCCCCCCTCCTCCTTCCTTCCTTCTTCCCCCCAAGTCCCCCAGGGCCTTCCAAAGCCCTCTACGTTCCCCTCCCTCCTCCAGCCCTCAGCCCCTTCCACAGCCTCCCTAGCCTCCTCCAAACCCCCTCCAGATCCCCCCGAGCCCTCCAGAGCCTTCTAGTGCAAGGATCCGCAACCTCCATTTTTCCGTAAGGGGTCAGTGTGCGGCCGGCTGACAGTTTCATATTTCCATATTTTATATTGCTAAAAGTTATATTTCCCTTATTTCTTTACAGAGTATTTAATTAGGCTAGTAACTAATGCTATTATTTCAATGTACAATTTGTATATGCTGAAAATTAAAGCTTTGTTTAGTCTTAAACATCAGTGTTGATTTGTAAGAAATTTCTTACAATAAAATATCGTCTTGCATTTATGATTGTATATTTAATGTTGGCTTAGTACACCTGCGGCCGATCACTGATTACTTGTACAATTAAGAGGCCGACTTGTGTATACAGGTTGTGGACCGCTGATCTAGAGACTCCAGAGTTCTCCGAATTTCCTTCCAGACCCCACCCCAGAGCCCTCCAGCTGCTTCTTCCAGACCCCTACAACCTTATCTGTCACCTTCCAAAGTCCTCCTCAGCTCTCCAAGTTCCCATCCAGTCCCCTCCAGTATCCAGTCCGCTCCAGTTCTCTCCACGGCCCAACGATCCCCCCAAGAGACCCCCTCCAGTCCTCTCCAGTCCTCTGCTCAGCCCTCTTCACTGACCACCAGTGTCCTAGCCCCCTCCAGCCAAAGCCAGACCCTCCAAGTCCTTCGATATCTGGGCCCTTTGTGATATCATTTACACAGTAGAGTTTTCTCGTGGTCGGAAAATTTGATATATATGTATTTTTATTCTTGTTTAATATTAATGGGCTGGTGTCTGGGACGGTAATAGTCGATTCTTCAGGTTTATGGTGAAGAATATTGTTATTTTCGTCGTTGAGTTGAAGTTTTTTATTGTAAATTAAGTTAGGTTAGGTTCAGTTAACATTAGGTTAGGTTAGGTTAGGTTAGGTTAAGTTAAGTTAGGTTCAGTTAGATTAGGATAAGTTAAGTTAGGTTCAGTTAGGTTAGGTTAGGTTAGGTTAGGTTAGGTTTATCCTTACTTCTGTAACAACTGATTCACCTAACTAACCTTACTGAACCACCACCCCCAACCACCAACCACCCCCCCTAACACGCCCTTCACGACCACCAACCCCCTATCCCCCATCAACCACCCCCCCCCATCCCCCACCAACCACCACCACCACCACCACCTTCACCCAGTTTTCAATTCCTTTGTCCGCTGCCGCTGTCATCCCGCGAGGCAGTCTCAGGAGTGCACGCCTCTCAATCGCATTTCTGGGACTCGCAACACGATAACTTGAGTCAATAGCAATGGATTTTAGACGATATTAGTTTCTTTCGTCAGGTTCTCTCAAGGTTCGCCCCCTCAAGGTGTTGTTTTGTGGTCTAGAAGTGAACACATGTACACGCCTAGACTTTCTTTCTTTCTTTCTTTTCTTTCTTTTCTTTCGTTCTTTCTTTCTTTCTTTTATTCGGTGCATGTCGTGTTTTTCATTCGGTATATAGTCTTCTTTCATTCGTTATATTTCGTTTTCTTTGTTGTTTTCTTTCATTCGGTACACGTCGTTTTTTCTCAATTATACACAGTTTAATCTTCTTTCATTTGCTATCATTCGTTTTTTTATTTACTGTTCTCATAGATGCTCTCTCTCTCTCTCTCTCTCTCTCTCTCTCTCTCTCTCTCTCTCTCTCTCTCTCTCTCTCTGGTTTACTTCTTTTCGCTTCATACGAAAAAAAAAAAAATCACACAAATTATATTCGAGAATTAAGAATTTCTGTAGTCATCCATTCAGATATATAGTGATCAAAAAGTCCCTGTGCACCTAAAATAATTACCAATATAGTCATTCACCTTGTGCTAATTAGTAGCAGCTGCACAGGGACTTTTTGATCACCCTGTGTGTCATTACTGCATGCCATATGTATGTATATATTTATGTATGTATGTATGTATGTATGTATGTATGTATGTATGTATGTATGTATATCCAGC
>CAUDMG010002622.1:100000-105000 GCA_958450375.1 Homarus gammarus | reverse complement strand
CTCAGGTCTCATTTAGAATAAAACTCGGGTTGAAACACGACGACCCAAGGGAAGATGCTGTTTCATAATGCGAGCGTCAGCCTTTATGATTTCTAACCTAACCTTACCTAACCTAACCTAACCTAACCTAACCTAACCTAACCTTACCTAACCTAACCTAACCTTACCTAACCTAACCTAACCTAACCTAACCTAACCTAACCTAACCTTTACACTGGACAATATTCTCTGGCTACTATGTATCATAATCTCCGGTGGCCTTCAAACATTTACCATGGATAATGTTGTCAATGATTCATGGTTGTTCTCGTAATGTGGAAACTTTGGCTGTTACTGAAATTTCATGACCCTTGTATCTCTGTAATTACTTCATGTATACTGTAGTTGTGAGTACTGAAGTCACCTATGTTACTGTAGTCGTGAGTACTGAAGTCACCAATATTACTGTAGTTGTGAGTACTGAAGTCACCTATGTTACTGTAGGACCAGCTGACGTCATCCTGGGTGTGGTAGTTGGTTGGATGGATGAATGAGTGAAGAGAGAGAGAGAGAGAGAGAGAGAGAGAGACGCCCACAAACATGCACGAGATATTTATATATTGTACCCAACAAACATGAACTAAACAAACATTGGTCAAGACTACCCATTAAGATACACAAACAAGGTCATTAGACACACACACACACACACTCCGTTAACGAGGTAGTTATACGTCGTTAAAGCGGAAGGTCAGTAAACGTTTCTGGATATTAATTGTTCACTCGGTCGGACTCGTGAGTTTAGTATAAGTGATTAATTAGCAGTATCACACACACACACACACACACACACACACACACACACACACACACCTTCACCGAGATACATTCTCACACGTTCACTGACACACACACACACACACACACACACGTACGTTCATTGATATGCCCGTTCACAGTGACACACACACACACACACGTTCACTAGATTAGAACGTTGACCTCTCCTGCATCGTCGTCGTAAAATTTATAATGCTAGTAAATGGTTCCCTTACTAGTAAAAATTTCATAACTTTATTACTAGCAACTAATATATTCACCAAATCTTTCTCTCTCGCTTTGTCTTTGTCTGTTTTCCTATCTCTCTCTCTCTCTCTCTCTCTCTCTCTCTCTCTCTCTCTCTCTCTCTCTCTCTCTCTCTCTCTCTCTCTTAACGACCATTTGTTACTCACCAACTCATTAACACCTTTAATTACTCTTGTTAACCTAATAATAACACTTGATATTAATAACAAAAGTGAAATGTAATGTGAGTTTACTGTCGGTGTAATTAAAACCTCGTGTTACATGATATACGGTTAGTTGGTTGGGTCTTGGTTAGGTTTGGTTGGGTTGGGTCTAGTTAGGTTGGGTTTATTGCTTAGTTAGGTTAGATTGGGTAGTCATGTTAGGCTGGGTTAGGTTAAGTTAGATCAGTATAGGTTAAGTTAGATCAAGTTAGGTTAAGTTAGGTTAGGTTATGTTAGCTTAAGTTAAGTTAAGTTAGGTTAGGTTGGTTAGGTTAGGTTAGTTTTGGTTAGGTTAGGTTAGTTTTGGTTAGGTTAGTTTTGGTTAGGTTAGGTTAGGTTTGGTTAGGTTAGGTTAGGTTAGTTTTGGTTAGGTTAGGTTAGGTTAGTTTTGGTTAGGTTAGGTTAGTGTAAGTTCCTCTGTTAAGTATTCAGGTAATCGTACTGAACCTATTAGTTTGGTTAATCCTTGAAGCATTTCTGCATCTATAAACACTGTTCTCTTAACATGTAAACCAACCCGCCACCTTCTTCCACCATTTGTCCCTCGCCTTCATTTTTTCCTTTATTCATCTTCTTCCTTCTCTCTTTAGCTTCTTCCTCCTCTCTTTATTTATTTTCTTCCTTCTCTTTTTATTACCCTTCCTCTTCCTCTCTTTATTCATCTTTTTCCTCTTCTCTTTATCCCTCTCGTTCATTTCGTCTTCCCCTTCCTCTACTCTTTATTCACCTTCTGTCCTTTCGTTCATTTCACTTTCTTCTTCACCTTTATCCTCTTATTCATTCTATATGTCTCTTCCTCTCTTAATTCCTCCTCTTCTTCTTCTTCTTGTCATTCTATCTGTCTCTTCCTCTTCCTCTTTATTCTTTCACTCTTTCGCTTCATCCAGATCCAATTTCTATTTGCGTCACATCTTTTTTATTTGTTGTTTTGACACAGCACAAGCACGTGTGTGTGTGTGTGTGTGTGTGTGTGTGTGTGTGTGTGTGTGTGTGTGTGTGTGTGTAATAATAATAATAATAATAATAATTAACGGTTTATTGAAAGAGCTTGGCAGCCAGAAGGCTGAAAATATACAGTTACATATTTGGGGAATGGGTTTCGAATTACACATAATATACAAGTAACATAAGTGACACAAATAAGACATATAATAACTAGATGGGGAAAAGCTCAAACTACAGTTCATTTCAACATAGTGACAGTGCAAGGAGTAGTGTTTACTGGGAGTGAATACACTGGTTTATTACAAGTTATTGATAATTTTTACAATGGTTGGGACTGGGCTGTTCTTATAGCGATCAGTTCGTGCACGTATGGGCTGGATGCGGTTGTGGTGTCGAACAGAAATTCTCGGACTAGGGATCTCAGGTGGTAGTAGGAGCCGGTGTCGAGGATGGTGTAGAAGCTTCTTACCAAATTTGCAGATGAGGTCGTAGTGATGGTCAGTGAGAGTTGAAAGGGTCAGTGTGTTGAGCGCTTCTTGATATGTGGAGTAGGAGGGGGAGAGAATAATCTTGCATGCCCTCTTTTGCACTTTTTCTAGGTGTTTACGTTGTGTGGCATTTAGTGTGTGTGTGTGTGTGTGTGTGTGTGTGTGTGTGTGTGTGTGTGTGTGTTTCTCGCACTGTTTCTGTCTCTCAAACCTAATCTAACCTAACCTAGCCAATGACATGACCTGTATAATTTACCATCATACACAGCAATAAGACCCGGAACATGAGAGAGAGAGAGAGAGAGAGAAAGAGAGAGAGAGAGAGAGAGAGAGAGAGAGAGAGAGAGAGAGAGAGAGAGAGACGTTGACGCTGTGTATTACAACCCCAGTATAGGATCTCTTAACAGCCAACGCGCCACCATAACCCGTACCATAAAAAGAACGGCCGTACGAGCACTCAATATCGCCTGGCGTTGATGGGAGCTATACCCGACTCCTTGACGAACATGTATACAACGCTGTCTTGTGGCGTGTGTTCCTCTTATTGCCGTGGCAGCTTATAACACCGAGTCGGAAATAATGAAGCTTGTTAATATCACCCTGGTTTATTGAGTTTGTGTCCCCGTGTGTGTGTGTGTCTCTCTCTCTCTCTCTCTCTCTCTCTCTCTCTCTCTCTCTCTCTCTCTCTCTCTCTCTCTCTCTCTCTCTCTCTCAGTTAGCTCACGAGGTTTGGGTGTCAGAGTACCGTGGCATAATAACTCCCCCAATCAACACAATAAACATACAATTACACTTATTAACTGGTGAGGTTTGGTCAGGTCAGGTCAGGTTAGATTAGGTCAGGTTAGGTTAGATTAGGTCAGGTCAGGTTAGGTTAGGTTAGGTTAGTTCAGGTTAGATTAGGTCAGGTCAGGTTAGGTTAGGTTAGGTCAGGTTAGGTTAGGTCAGATCAGGTCAGGTTATGTTAGATCAGGTCAGGTTAGGTTAGGTTAGGTTAGGTTCGCTTATAATGTAGTGAAGGGGCATTATTGAGGTGGGCATATTTATTGTCTTTTTCCGAGTCCTTCTTGCTGGTGGTGGTAGGGAGGTGGTGTGGTGGTGGTGGTAGGGAGGTGGTGTGGTGGTGGTGGTAGGGAGCTGGTGGTGGTGGTGGTGGTGGTGGTGGTGGTGGTGGTGGTGGCAGGGAGGTGGTGTGGTGGTGGTGGTAGGGAGGTTGTGTGGTGGTGGTGGTGGTAGGGAGGTGGGGTGGTGGTGGTAGGGAGGTGGTGTGGTGGTGGTGGTAGGGAGGTGGTGGTGGTGGTGGTGGTGGTGGTAGGGAGCTGGTGGTGGTGGTGGTGGTGGCAGGGAGGTGGTGTGGTGGTGGTGGTAGGGAGCTGGTGGTGGTGGTGGTGGTGGTAGGGAGGTGGTGTGGTGGTGGTGGTAGGGAGGTGGTGTGGTGGTGGTGGTGGTGGTAGGGAGGTTGTGTGGTGGTGGTGGTGGTAGGGAGGTGGTAGGGAGGTGGTGGTGGTGGTGGTAGGGAGCTGGTGGTGGTGGTGGTGGTGGTAGGGAGGTGGTGTGGTGGTGGTGGTGGTAGGGAGCTGGTGGTGTGGTGGTGGTGGTAGGGAGCTGGTGGTGGTGGTGGTGGTGGTGGTAGGGAGCTGGTGGTGGTGGTAGGGAGGTGGTGTGGTGGTGGTGGACAGTCAAACATTAATTACGACTTGCCTGTAGGACTCCTTGTACCTCTCTCTCTCTCTCTCTCTCTCTCTCTCTCTCTCTCTTCTCTCTCTCTCTCTTTTCCACCTCCCCCGTCTCTCTTCCACCCTCTCTCTTCCCCCCTCCCCCCCCCGTACCTCACCGCCACCAGCGCCCATTCCCCCACACTGTCCTCCCACACGTCTCGTCTCTCCCCGACCGTCAGACTGCAGCCCTCACAAGTTTTGCCTCTAAGCGTCCTCATAGTTCCTGCCTCTATCATGGTCTTTATCTGCCTCGTAAACCTTACCGTCAACTATAAGAGAGAGAGAGAGAGAGAGAGAGAGAGAGAGAGAGAGAGAGAGAGAGAGAGAGATTTTCCCCCAAACTCCTTATTATTCAGGGAGAGAAGTACGGTTATTACCTGAACACTATGGTAGTAGGCTCACGTGGCGGGGAATAGTTCTTGCTGTTTTAGGGAGGAGGGGAGGTGGATATTTTCCGTGTCCTTATTATGCTAGGGGAAAAATCTGGATAAAAGACGCTCTTATTCGAGTGTTTTGTGGTGGTGGGGAGAGAATTTATATGTACGTTTGGGGAGGATTTTTGTATTCATTGCGGTGGAAGG
>CAUDMG010002622.1:92500-95000 GCA_958450375.1 Homarus gammarus | reverse complement strand
ACGTCTCTCTAATATTCATACACGTCTCTCTAATAGTCGTATACGTCTCTCTAATAGTCGTACACGTCTCTCTCATAGTCGTACACGCCTCTAATAATCGTACACGTCTCACTAATAGTCGTACACATCTCTAATAGTCGTACACATCTCTAATAGTCGTACACGTCTCTAATAATCGTACACGTCTCAAAGTCGTACACGTCTCACTAATAGTCGTACACATCTCTAAAAGTCGTACACGTCTCTAATAGTCGTACATGGCTCTAATAGTCGTACACATCTCTAATAGTCGTACACGTCTCTAATAGTCGTACACATCTCTAATAGTCGTACACATCTCTAATAGTCGTACACGTCTCTAATAGTCGTACACATCTCTAATAGTCGTACACGGCTCTAATAGTCGTACACGTCTCTAATAGTCGTACACATCTCTAATAGTCGTACACGTCTCTAATAGTCGTACACGTCTCACTAATAGTCGTACACATCTCTAAAAGTCGTACACGTCTCTAATAGTCGTACACATCTCTAATAGTCGTACACGGCTCTAATAGTCGTACACGTCTCTGATAGTCGTACACATCTCTAATAGTCGTACACATCTCTCCCCTAACGATTTAACCAGCAGACTAATAGCCTCCACACACCCACACGCCGACATTCCATCATCATTGACTAAGTTGGTGTGAAACTTTCTTGGTCACCAGATCTGTGGGGGTGACACCGACTTAACTTCTCTCATGTCAGGCTTTTTCTTATTATGAAATGACAGACTTTTCTAATGAGGAACTATTTCTCTGGAAGTGTGTGTGTGTGTGGGTACGAAAAGTTTCTTGACGTCTGAGAATTGACTCTACGTTGACATGGTGGAATACTCCTGCTAAACTCAACGAATTAGTCGAATACTCCTGATAAATTCCAAAAAATTGTCTAGTACTCTTGCCAACCCCTAATAAGGGGTCAAACACTCTTGCCAACGCCAAACAAAAACAAAATATTCGAATACTCCCACCAAACTACAACAAATAGTTGAATACTCCCACCAAACCCCATCAAAATGGCCGAATACTCCCACCAAACTACAACAAATAGGTGAACACTCCCACCAAACCCAACAAAGTGGTCGAATTCTCCCCAAACTAAAACAAATGGTCGAATACACCCACCAGATCAAACAAATAGTCGAATACACCCACCAAACTTTACAAATAGTCGAATACTCTGACCAAACTACAACAAATGGTCGAATGCTCCTGCTAAGCCACAACAAAACTAACTTTCCTCTCGCCCGAAAACAATAACTGCTTCAGAAAGTCCACACTAACAAATGTATGAACTCGAGGCATTACAGCTGTTGTGTATGACTCGCGTATACTGAATCAATGTGTGAAGTTTGTCTTTTAATTGTGTATGTCCTGTAGTAAATATTGATGTGGTTTATGACGCCAAGAGGGAGGATAGTCTACACCAGGGGGGAAGGATAGTCTACATCAGGGGGGGGGGGCGGATAGTCTACACCAGGAGGAAGGATAGTTTACACCAGGGGGGAAGGATAGTCTACACCAAGGGGGAAGGATAGTCTACACCAAGGGGGAAGGATATTCTATACCAAGGGGAATGATAGCCTACACCAGGAGGAAGGATAGTCTACATCAGGGGGGAAGGATAGTCTACACCAGGAGGAAGGATAGCCTACACCAGGGGGAAGGATAGCCTACACCAAGGGGGAAGGATAGCCTACACCAAGGGGGAAGGATAGTCTACACCAAGGGGGAAGGATACTCTATACCAAGGGGAATGATAGCCTACACCAGGAGGAAGGATAGTCTACATCAGGGGGGAAGGATAGTCTACACCAGGAGGAAGGATAGCCTACACCAGGGGGAAGGATAGCCTACACCAAGGGGGAAGGATAGCCTACACCAAGGGGGAAGGATAGCCTACACCAGGGGGAAGGATAGCCTACACCAGGGGGGAAGGATAGTCTATACCAAGGGGAATGATAGCCTACACCAGGGGGAAGGATAGTCTACATCAGGGGGGAAGGATAGTCTACACCAGGAGGAAGGATAGCCTACACCAGGAGGAAGGATAGCCTACACCAGGGGGAAGGATAGTCTACACCAGGAGGAACGATAGCCTACACCAGGGGGAATGATAGCCTATACCAGGAGGAACGATAGCCTATACCAGGAGGAACGATAGCCTACACCAAGGGGAAGGATAGCCTACACCAAGGGGAAGGATAGCCTACACCAGGAGGAACGATAGCCTATACCAGGAGGAACGATAGCCTACACCAAGGGGAAGGATAGCCTACACCAGGAGGAACGATAGCCTACACCAAGGGGAAGGATAGCCTACACCAGGAGGAACGATAGCCTATACCAGGAGGAACGATAGCCTACACCAAGGGGAAGGATAGCCTATACCAGGAGGAACGATAGCCTACACCAAGGGGAAGGATAGCCTACACCAGGAGGAACGATAGCCTACA
>CAUDMG010002622.1:82500-85000 GCA_958450375.1 Homarus gammarus | reverse complement strand
CCTATCCACACTTTGGTCCAATATAATTCAAGTGAGTTACAATAAAGACAAACTGAAGTGATTATTTTTTTTTTTTTAGCTGTCACTCTCAATATTTCCTATCCACACTTTTGTCCAATATAATTCAAGTGAGTTTTAATAAAGATTACACTCAAAGCACCACACACTTGGATTTGGGAATGAAATATTGTGGCCAGGAATGCTCATGGGTGGTTTAAAAGATCGTAAAATATGCCTGGAGTGTTCATGCCTCCCGGGTTTTATTGTTTACTGCGGTACGTCAAGTCTGATTGTGTTTCCTCATAAACTTTTGTCCCCGACGGTAATGTGTGAGCGACTGCAGTGGTGGCGTCTGCGATGGGTATGGCGGATAGCAGGTTGTGTGTGTGTGTGTGTGTGTGTGTGTGTGTGTGTGTGTGTGTGTGTGTGTGTGTGTGTGTGTCTGTGTGTGTGTGTGTGTGTGTGTGTGGTTAGGTCACGTACATACAGAGGCGAGGGTAGGTCTTGGTCTTCCCATTAAATAAAAACAAATAAACGAAACGCCACTGCAGGTAAAAGATGTGTGAGTATTTTTGTGTTTTTTTTTGTTCCCACCAACACACGTGATACAGGTAAACGCCAGACGCTGCTTAATGCTTCCCCTGACACTAGTTTATGGATACGGGTTTCCTATGACTTGGTGGATCGTCGTGGCGGGGAAGTCATTGTTACCAGACACGGGTGAGAAAACACAAGTTAAGGAAGAAAGTGTTTTCAAGCATCGTGTTTGGTGTGGTGAGGTGAGGTGAGGTGAGAGGTGTGGTGTGGTGTGGTGAGATGAGGTGAGGTGAGGTGAGGTAAGGTGTGGTGTGGTGAGGTGAGGTGAGGTGAGATGAGAGGTGTGGTGTGGTGAGGTGAGGTGTGGTGTGGTGTGGTGAGGTGAGATGAGAGGTGTGGTGTGGTGTGGTGAGATGAGGTGAGGTGAGGTGAGGTGAGGTGTGGTGTGGTGAGGTGAGATGTGAGGTGAGAGGTGTGGTGAGGTGAGAGGTGTGGTGTGGTGAGGTGAGGTGAGGTGTGGTGTGGTGTGGTGAGGTGAGATGTGAGGTGAGAAGTGAGGTGAGGTGAGGTGAGGTGTGGTGTGGTGAGGTGAGATGTGAGGTGAGAAGTGTGGTGAGATAAGGTGAGGTGTGGTGAGGTGTGGTGAGGTGAGATGTGAGGTGAGAGGTGTGGTGAGGTGAGAGGTGTGGTGTGGTGTGGTGAGGTGAGATGAGAGGTGTGGTGTGGTGTGGTGAGGTGAGATGAGAGGTGTGGTGTGGTGTGGTGAGATGAGGTGAGGTGAGGTGAGGTGAGGTGTGGTGTGGTGAGGTGAGATGTGAGGTGAGAGGTGTGGTGAGGTGAGAGGTGTGGTGTGGTGTGGTGAGGTGAGGTGAGGTGAGGTGAGGTGAGGTGTGGTGAGGTGAGATGTGAGGTGAGAGGTGTGGTGAGGTGAGAGGTGTGGTGTGGTGAGGTGAGGTGAGGTGTGGTGTGGTGTGGTGAGGTGAGATGTGAGGTGAGAAGTGAGGTGAGGTGAGGTGAGGTGAGGTGTGGTGTGGTGAGGTGAGATGTGAGGTGAGAAGTGTGGTGAGATAAGGTGAGGTGTGGTGAGGTGTGGTGAGGTGAGAGGTGAGGTGAGAGATGAGGTGAGGTGAGGTGATAGGTGGTGAGAGGTGAGATGTGAGGTGTGGTGAGGTGAGGTGAGAGGTGTGGTGTGGTGTGGTGAGGTGAGAGGTGAGGTGAGGTGAGGTGAGGTGTGGTGTGGTGAGGTGAGATGTGAGGTGAGAGGTGAGGTGAGGTGAGGTGTGGTGTGGTGAGGTGAGATGTGAGGTGAGAGGTGAGGGGAGAGGTGTGGTGTGGTGAGGTGAGGTGAGGTGAGGTGTGGTGTGGTGTGGTGTGGTGAGGTGATAGGTGGTGAGAGGTGAGGTGTGGACCAACTTTATGTTTTTACTGCCGGCAAAAGGGAGAGCGAGAGAGGGGAGGTGTTTTGGCCGTGGTAGTGAGGGTTTGGTGGTGTGGTAGTGTGGTAGTATAGTGGTGTGGTAGTGTGGTAGAGTGGTGGTTTGGTAAGTGTGGTAGTATGGTAGAGAAGAATGAGGTCAAACACCCTAACGCTACTTGGGTGGGATTAGGTTAGCAAACATAAACATGACACACACACACACACACACACACACACACACACACACACACACACACACACACCAAGCAGAGGAAACTAACTCTAGCTATAGTGGTGGTGGTGCTGTGTGTGTGGGTGTGTGTGTGTGTGTGTGTGTGTGTGTGTGTTTGTGTCGGGTAATCCATCATGTTACTGCTCTCCTGCTTCACCCAATCACAGCCTCCATCCCTCTTTCCCTCCCTCCCTCTTTCCCTCCCTCCCTCCCTCCTTCCCTCCTTCTCTCCCTCATTGCTGTGGTGGAGATCTCGGGTCACCACCACAAACTTCAAGGTAGAAAACACTAAATTTGTCGTATGTTAATGAGTC
>CAUDMG010002622.1:60000-75000 GCA_958450375.1 Homarus gammarus | reverse complement strand
CCCACCACACACTGTACTACACCCACCACACACTACACCCACCACACACTACACCCACCACACACTGTACTACACCCACCACACACTGTACTACACCCACCACACACTGTACTACACCCACCACACACTGTACTACACCCACCACACACTATACTACACCCACCACACACTGTACTACACCCACCACACACTGTACTACACCCACCACACACTGTACTACACCCACCACACACTGTACTACACCCACCACACACTGTACTACACCCACCACACACTGTACTACACCCACCACACACTGTACTACACCCACCACACACTGTACTACACCCACCACACACTGTACTACACCCACCACACACTGTACTACACCCACCACACACTGTACTACACCCACCACACACTATACTACACCCACCACACACTGTACTACACCCACCACACACTATACTACACCCACCACACACTGTACTACACCCACCACACACTGTACTACACCCACCACACACTGTACTACACCCACCACACACTGTACTACACCCACCACACACTGTACTACACCCACCATACACTATACTACACCCACCACACACTGTACTACACCCATCGCCTCATACACATACCAGTCAGAGAATTTTACATTTTGTGTGGTTTTCACGATGCACTCACTGCCTCGGGATTACCTCGTGATTAAGCTCCCACAGAGACCAGCTTTACTACCTTTAATATTTTCCTCGATAAAATGCTTTTCCTGTTCCACGTGTTCTCTCTCCTTCCCTCCATCCTTTCCCTTAACCCCCCTCCTTCCTCTTCCTCCTCTTCTTTTCTTCTCTTCCTCCCCTTATCTCTTCTCTCCCCTTTCCTCCCTTCCTCCCTCCCCTTCACTTATCCCTTTCTTCTCTACCTACCTTTTCTTTCCTCCCTTCCTCCCCTTATCTCTTCCCTCTCCTTTCTTTCCTCCCTCCCTTCTCTTCCCCCACCATCCTTCCCTCTCCCTCTTCCTTCCTTCCCTTCATCTTATCCATTCCTTCCTTCCTTCCTTCCCCTTCTCCCCTCTCTCCTATCATTCGTTTCCTCTCTCCCTCCTTTCCATCCCCCTTACCTCCCTACCCTCCTTTCTTCTTTCCCTTCCTCTCCTTCCTTCCTTCCTTACCATCCCTACCACCATCACACACACACACACACACACACACACACACACACACACACACACACACACACACACGTCATGCCCCAGGTATTCTCATCACTCACACACCTCTTGTACAACCTTCCCTTATTGTATATTTTTCTTCCTCTCATACAAAAATACAACAACAACCACAATACATTTTTACCTTTATTTACCTTCCACCCCACCCCACCCCACCCCACCCCACCCCACCCTACCCCTCCCCACCCTACCCCACCTTCCCGGTAACCCATCCTTACTGATTTGACTGCTGGAGGAGGGATTAATAAGAAATTTTAGTTCATCCTGTGTTTTGAGTTTTTTCGTTTATTCGTTTATATTCATTAATTATTTCATCTCTCGCTTCGTTACTATGGTTTTATTTCTTTCTCCCATTCCCCTCAGGTAACGATAGATTCCCCTCACTTATAGTCTCCAATTACCTGGATGGATTTGAGGCGTTTTCTCCCCTCAATCTTTCCCCTCACTCTCTCCCCTCACTCTCTCCCCTCACTCTCTCCCCTCACTCTCCCCTCACTCTCTCCCCTCAATCTCCCCCCTCAATCTATCCCCTCACTCTCCCCTCACTCTCTCCCCTCATTCTCTCCCCTCAATCTCTCCCCTCACTCTCTCCGCTTACTGTAAGAGCCTTCCCTCATTCCTCCCTCACCTGAGAAGTAGAGAAGTATTCCCCTATCTTCCTCCACCTGACTACCCTCACTTAAAAGGCTTCCCCCTCACTGTCCTCAATTTAGAGCTTTACCTCATTCCCCTCATCTGAGAAATTGAGATTCATTTCCCTCGTCTCTCGCCTCTTTATCTTCACCGAGGAAATTGAAGATTCTTCCCTCCTGCTTCCTCCCCTCCTCTCAAGATTGTACGAATCTCCCCTCACATAAGAAATTAATGACTTTCCCCTCACATAAGAATTAGTGATTCTCCCCTCACATAAGAGTTAGTGAATCTCCCCTCACATAAGAGTTAGTGAATCTCCCCTCACATAAGAGTTAGTGAATCTCCCCTCACGTAAGAGTTAGTGAATCTCCCCTCACATAAGAGTTAGTGAATCTCCCCTCACATAAGAGTTAGTGAATCTCCCCTCATCTCCCCATACCTGTGGAGGAGGTGACGAGGACAGTGTGGCCCGGGCTGGCAGCGATCATTCTCTTGACCACGTCTATCTGTTCCAACAGTAGCTGCACCGTGTTGAGGTACTGAGACTCACACGGCACGTAGACGGACCAGAACTGTGGGAGAGGAGGATTAGTGTACAGGAGAGATAATGAATGGTGCATAGTATAGAGGAGAAGAACGAAGAGATGAGAGAGAGAGAGAGAGAGAGAGAGAGAGAGAGAGAGAGAGAGAGAGAGAGATGGGGGGGGGGGGGTGGACTAGGCCAAGTAATAAAGTAAAATATCCTTACATCACTTCTGAGAATAAATCAATATTATTACGGAGGGAAATAATAATAGTACATTTATATTCAGTTATTCAAATGTGACGGTCATTCATTATACATATTATTGATGAAGACTCTTGATGTGCGCTATAAATAACATACATTAATAATGATTTAATAGACCTTTTCCAGAGCTCAGTCGCTTTGGGGCATAATTTATTCACTCCAGTCTATTATATTTTATCAAGAAGACATTTTATCTTTTTTTATATTTAGTTTATTTTCCTAATTTACCTTATTTACCTAATGATTACCCTAATTACAGGTAGCCAGGCTGAGGAACAGTCTATCATCCATCTATTGTTTTTGTTGTAATTGTAAACACAAACAATAACATGGCCGGCACTTCACTCGACCTCTTCATTTCCTCAACTGTAAAGTCCGGGTTTGTGGTAATATTTATATCATTAATTTCAAACGTTAAAAAAGTGACCGATATACAAAAAAAAAAAAAAGTTAAGTTAATTTGCTCTCGAGTTCTCCTCTAAGTACCTCATTAACCAGTGTGTTGCCGAACTAACAAGCAATTTGGTCTTAAGAGCCTGAGTGTATGGCGTCTTGTCTATTTCTGTAGGCTATTACTGTATACCTGAAGCGAGTGGGAGTGGGGCAACACTTCAAACAACACTTGAGGCAACACTTCAGGTAACATTTCAGGCAACACTTCAAACAACACTTGAGGCAACACTTCAGGTAACATTTCAGGCAACACTTCAAATAACACTCCAGACAACATTTCAAACAACACTTCAGGCAACACTTCAGGCATCATTTCAGGCAACATTTCAAACAACACTTCAGGCAACACTTCAGAGCCCTTAACTGAATGTTCTGGTTGTGTTAGATAATATTGGCATATAATCTGAAATGTATTACCGGATTACCTGAAGGTTAGCCACCCCTAAGCTTATTTTACCTGTAGATTAAACACCCTAAAGCTTCCTGGTGGGGTGGGGTTAGGTTAGGTTAGGTTAGGTTAGGCTAGATTAGATTAGGCTAGGTTAGGTTAGGTTAGATTAGGCAAAACAGTGAATATCATGAATAACAAAGTAAATTAATTAACGATTTAATTTATATATTCCATCTAACTTTATATAATCGATTCATACAAACATACATACATAATGTCCAGTAAACAATATATTGAACATAATTTATGGTCATTAAGTTTATACAGGGTCATTAACTATGATGTAATAGGTGTAATAAAATATAACTGAACTGCCATTTATTATCGGGAACAGGGAGAGAGAGAGGGAGAGGAGAGGGAGGGAGGGTGAGAAGAGGGAGGGAGGGTGAGGAGAGAGAGAGAGGGAGAGGAGAGGGAGGGAGGGTGAGAAGAGAGAGAGAGGGAGAGGTTAGGGAGGGAGGGTGAGAAGAGAGGGAGAGGAGAGGGAGGGTGAGGAGAGGAGAGGGAGGGAGGGTGAGAAGAGAGGGAGAGGGAGAGGAGAGGGAGGGAGGGTGAGAAGAGAGAGAGAGGGAGAGGAGAGGGAGGGAGGGTGAGAAG
Source organism: Homarus gammarus (assembly GCA_958450375.1). NCBI lineage: Eukaryota > Metazoa > Arthropoda > Malacostraca > Decapoda > Nephropidae > Homarus > Homarus gammarus. The sequence continues at coordinate 70,866 of CAUDMG010002622.1, read as the reverse complement.
AGAGAGAGAGGGAGAGGAGAGGGAGGGAGGGTGAGAAGAGAGGGAGAGGAGAGGGAGGGTGAGGAGAGGAGAGGGAGGGAGGGTGAGAAGAGAGGGAGAGGAGAGGGAGGGAGGGTGAGAAGAGAGAGAGAGGAGAGGGAGGGAGGGTGAGGAGAGAGAGAGAGGGAGAGGAGAGGGAGGGAGGGTGAGAAGAGAGAGAGAGGGAGAGGAGAGGGAGGGAGGGTGAGAAGAGAGGGAGAGGAGAGGGAGGGTGAGGAGAGGAGAGGGAGGGAGGGTGAGAAGAGAGGAGAGGAGAGGGAGGGAGGGTGAGAAGAGAGAGAGAGGAGAGGGAGGAGGGTGAGGAGAGAGAGAGAGGAGAGGAGAGGGAGGGAGGGTGAGAAGAGAGAGAGAGGGAGAGGAGAGGGAGGGAGGGTGAGAAGAGAGGGAGAGGAGAGGGAGGGTGAGGAGAGGAGAGGGAGGGAGGGTGAGAAGAGAGGGAGAGGAGAGGGAGGGAGGGTGAGAAGAGAGAGAGAGGAGAGGGAGGGAGGGTGAGGAGAGAGAGAGAGGGAGAGGAGAAGGAGGGAGGGTGAGAAGAGAGAGAGAGGGAGAGGAGAGGGAGGGAGGGTGAGAAGAGAGAGAGAGGAGAGGGAGGGAGGGTGAGAGGAGAGGGAGGGAGGGTGAGAAGAGAGAGAGAGGGAGAGGAGAGGGCGGGAGGGTGAGGAGAGAGGGAGAGGAGAGGGTGAGGAGAGGGAGGATAGAGCAGGAGGGAGAGTTTGAAACTTTGCTTGTGTTTATGGTTAAATATTGATGTGTTGAAAAGGGATGTTAATATGTAGGTGTTAATTATGTTAAGAGTCTGATTCTGGCACTGTTGTTCTCATTCTGGCACTGTTGTTCTCATTCTGGCACTGTTGTTCTCATTCCGGCACTGTTGCTCTCATTCTGGCACTGTTGTTCTCATTCTGGCGCTGTTGTTCTCATTTTGGCACTGTTGTTCTCATTCTGGCACTGTTGATCTCATTTTGGCACTGTTGATCTCATTCTGGCACTGTTGATCTCATTCTGGCACTGTTGATCTCATTCTGGCACTGTTGTTCTCATTCTGGCACTGTTGATCTCATTCTGGCACTGTTGTTCTCATTCTGGCACTGTTGGTCTCATTCTGGCACTGCTGATCTCATTCTGGCACTGTTGTTCTCATTCTGGCACTGTTGTTCTCATTCTGGCACTGTTGATTTAATTCTGGCACTGTTGATCTCATTCTGGCACTGTTGATATCATTATGGCACTGTTGACCAGATTCTGGCACTGTTAATCTCATTCTGGTACTGTTGATCTCATTCTGTTACTGTTAACTTCATTCTGGCACTGTTAAACTCACTCTGGCACTGTTAATCACATTCTGGCATTGTTTACCTCACTGGCACTGTTGATCTCATTCTGTCACTGTTAACATCACTGTCACTGTTAACCTCACTCTGGCACTGTTGATCTCATTCTGTCACTGTTAAATTCATTCTGGCACTGTTGATCTCATTCTGTCACTGTTAACTTCATTCTGGCACTGTTAAACTCACTCTGGCACTGTTGATCACATTCGGGCATTGTTAAACTCACTGGCACTGTTAACCTCACTGGCACTGTTAATCACATTCGGGCATTGTTAACCTCACTGGCACTGTTAACCTCACTCTGGCACTGTTAATCTCATTCCGGCATTGTTAAACTCACTCTGGCACTGTTAACCTCACTGGCACTGTTAACCTCACTGGCACTGCTCCCAAAAATATGTCATCTTCCCTACATATTACTTCAAGAAACAAGGTTATTGGAAACTATTAGTCAGTGTCTTACGGGTCGTTTGGGAGGTCATGTCAGGTTAATATTTTATAAAAGAACTTTGTAAATTATATACTTTTTTTTTTCTTTCTCTTGGACCCAAAAGAAATAGCTATTTGATTCTTAATGTGACAGAATAATATATATAGGCAAGATATCAAACACATATACACAACACATATCAAACACATATACACAGCACATATCGAACACATCTCTCATAGTCTGTCCTGAAGAAAACGGGAACAAGAAAGAAAAAAAAATGCACTCAAATAAATAATAATTACACTGCATATCAAACCCCTGACCCCTGACCCCTGACCCCTGACCTTTAAGATAAGATACTGGGCCAGAAATTATCTCTTAAGAAATACTATATTACCCCAGACCTCTCAGACGTAAACAAACACCACGTAACATCTGAGCATCACCAAAGCGCACTAGTAGGGTGTGTTAATGGCTGTCCGGTGCGATGTAAAGAAAATGGAAGGAGGGGGTGGTTGAAATTGGAGGAGGGGGGGGGGGGAAGGGGGGATGTTTATATACAGTAGTTACATAATGTTTATATAGTCACAGAATGTTTATATAGACACTTAGGAGGAGATTAGAGTTAATATACTGTGTATGTTACAAGTTTACGGAGTTTTATAATGTAGAAGGGAAACATACCCCCCCCTCCATCTACCCCTCTTCCTCCTCCCCCTTCCTACTCTCCCCCTCCCCCTAACCCCCCCCCCATCTACCCCTCTTCCTCCTCCCCTTCCTACTCTCACCCTCCCCCTAACCCACCCCATCTACCCCTCTTCCTCCTCCCCCTTCCTACTCTCCCCCTCCCCCTAACCCCCCCCCATCTACCCCTCTTCCTCCTCCCCTTCCTACTCTCACCCTCCCCCTAACCCACCCCATCTACCCCTCTTCCTCCTCCCCCTTCCTACTCTCCCCCTCCCCCTAACCCCCCCCCCCCATCTACCCCTCTTCCTCCTCCCCCTTCCTACTCTCACCCTCCCCTACCCCCCCCTCTCCCCCTCCAGTTGCTTAAGAGGGTTGAAGCTTATGTTGGGATGGTGTCGTCACTCCACTTTGCTGCGCTTTGCCTCTTGATGTTTATATTCTTCGTGGAACTTATAGACTGTGGTGGTGTAAAAGGCTTATTGTGTGTGTGTGTGTGTGTGTGTGTGTGTGTGTGTGTGTGTGTTTCTTACGGCATATGAACCTTTTGTCGTGTTGTGAGCTTTCTGTCTGTCTGTCTGTCTTTCTGTCTGTCTGTCTCTTTATTTATCTCTCTTTCTATAATTCATGTTCTTTTCTCTCTTTCTTTGTCGTTATTTTTCTCTCTTTTGTATTTATATCTCAATCTCTTTTTCTCTTTTTAAATCTTTCTTTTTCTCTATCCTTATCTCTGTCTTTCTCTCTTATTCACTTTGTTCTCTCTCTCTCTCTCTCTCTCTCTCTCTCTCTCTCTCTCTCTCTCTCTCTCTCTCTCTCTCTCTTATTCCCTCCTTTACATACAATACAAAAGCCCCACTGAACGTATACAACATAGACCCACTGAACGTGTACACCATAAGACCCACTGAACGTGTACACCATAAGACCCACTGAACGTATACAACATAGACCCACTGAACGTATACAACATAAGACCCACTGAACGTATACAACATAAGACCCACTGAACGTGTACACCATAAGACCCACTGAACGTGTACACCATAAGACCCACTGAACGTATACAACATAAGACCCACTGAACGTATACAACATAAGACCCACTGAACGTATACAACATAAGACCCACTGAACGTATACAACATAAGACCCACTGAACGTATACAACATAAGACCCACTGAACGTATACAACATAAGCCCCACTGAACGTATACAACATAAGACCCACTGAACGTATACAACATAAGACCCACTGAACGTATACAACATAAGACCCACTGAACGTATACAACATAAGACCCACTGAACGTATACAACATAAGACCCACTGAACGTATACAACATAAGACCCACTGAACGCCAAACCAGATGTGAAATATATGAACTAAAAATAAATATATTCCCCTCCTTCCCCGCCTAAAAAAGAAAGATATATAAATTTAATAAGAAAACTTGCAAATGGATACATATATATATATAAAAAGAGCTAATATAATGAGATATAAAAACTAATGAACTCCGGAATGAACTAGAAAAAAAATCCACCCTGTCATTTTGATGTGAATTACTTTTAAGAAATGACGTAACTTGACATTTACACAGACACGAGGACAATATTACACTAAAAACTGTAATGTTAAACAAAACAAAAAGTTGGAATTATCTACAGTATAAAGATGTGTCAAAGTTTGAAATTAGTTATTAAATGACGTATCGTGATAGTGACAGCTCTTAGGTGTTATGTTATCCAGGGGCGAGGTATTTAAATGCAGGGTGATGGAAAAGTCCCTGTGCACCTGTGATAATTAACTCGATAATATTTCCTTGTTATGTCTACATTGTTATTAGCTTGTTCTACTTAGAGTAAATCTACTGTGACCATTTACCAATATTGGGTGTTAGGAGAATAAGGTGTATAATAATGTAGGTATGAAAAGGATATATTATAGGGCAGATTACAACAGGTGCACAGGGACTTTTCCATCACCCTCTGCATTAAAAAATAATGACCATTATAGCAAATTTAACATAATGGTAATTATAAAAAAGATATCAAAACAAGTTTTCCCGATAAATCTAACATATATGATATTTATAGAAGTGATATCATAATACACATGTAAAGGTGAAATTCTTTGGTAGGGATTAGCCCACCCGGGCACAGGTCACCGACCCACATCGGGGGGGGGGGGATTGCGCCATGAAAATAAATAGATACATAATACCAGGCAGTAGGTAGTAGGCAGCTACCAAACAGGGAGGTACTACCGCCTGGGGAGATATTGGAAGCATAATGTGTTGTCTAATGGTAGACCCTGCTGCCATATGGCATCACAAAAATTGTGACCAAGTCCCAGGTTGCTCATCTGACTTTCTGCCTCATTTACACACAATTGCAGGTCTCAATTGTTTCTCTTACTTTGACAACACAACATACATATCGTTTTTCCCTCTTGATTTGTTAATTTTTTCCATTTCTATATTTATTTTTGGTTCTTTTTTTTTCGCCCCTCAAGCTCTGATGTGGGTTGGTGACCCGTGCCTGGTGGGCTATTCCCCGTAGAAAAAAAAATCAGATCTAGAGTGAGAAGCGATATGTATGTTGTGTGTGTTGTGTTGTGTTGTGTTGTGTTGTGTTGTGTTGTGTTGTGTTGTTGAAGTGAGAGAAACAATTGAGACCTGCAATTGTGTGTAAATGAGGCAGAAAGTCAGATCAGCAACCTGGGACTTGGTCACAATTTTCGTGATGCCATATGGCAGCAGGGTCTACCATTAGACAACACATTATGCTTCCATATCTCCCAGGCGGTAGGACCTCCCTGTGTGATGATAGCTGACTACTACCTACACTACCTACTACCTAATATAACCAAACCTATTACCTACTACTTATTAATACAGGTTTAAAGTACAATTGAAAAAAAAAGATTTCTCCTCCTTCCCCTCCCCTCTTCCCACCTCCCTCTTCCCCTATCCCTCCTCCCTTCTTCCCCTTCCCTGTCTCCTCTCCCTTTACCTATCGTCTCCCCCCTGCCGCTTCCCCCTCTCCCCTCTCCTCCCCTCCCCTCTCCTCCCACACACAAGAGGCTACACCTCGACGCATCAATCTTTAAAGCTTAAAAAGTACATAAATAAAAATGTTGGAAAAAATATAATAGGAATTGAACATTTTACAAGAGACAACAAATATGAATTGCATATAGGTATAACAACACTGGTACAGATCTGGTGGTAGATGGCAACACTGGAACACACCTGGTGGCAGAACACAACACTGGAACACACCTGGTGGCAGAACACAACACTGTAACACACCTGGTGGCAGAACACAACACTGGAACACACCTGGTGGCAGAACACAACACTGGAACACACCTGGTGGCAGAACACAACACTGTAACACACCTGGTGGCAGAACACAACACTGGAACACACCTGGTGGCAGAACACAACACTGGAACACACCTGGTGGCAGAACCCAACACTGTAACACACCTGGTGGCAGAACACAACACTGGAACACACCTGGTGGCAGAACACAACACGGCAGGTGGTAGTGTAGCGCCACCACGAACAAGGCAGCTTTATGTTGAGTGGTCGTGTTCTGGGTATACTCTCTCTCTCTCTCTCTCTCTCTCTCTCATACACACACATGGGTTCTCTTTAATCACGAAAAATAGTATATATTCTTCATTTACAGTAGAGGGCAGGTGAGTATAAGAATTGGTGTGGTGACGTAGGTTAAGCCCGCCAGGTGTGTCATTGTGGTGTTGGTAAGGTCCGCCAGGTGTGTCATTGTGGTGTTGGTAAGGTCCGCCAGGTGTGTCATTGTGGTGTTGGTAAGGTCCGCCAGGTGTGTCATTGTGGTGTTGGTAAGGTCCGCCAGGTGTGTCATTGTGGTGTTGGTAAGGTCCGCCAGGTGTGTCATTGTGGTGTTGGTAAGGTCCGCCAGGTGTGTCATTATGGTGTCGGTAAGGTCCGCCAGGTGTGTCATTGTGGTGTTGGTAAGGTCCGCCAGGTGTGTCATTGTGGTGTTGGTAAGGTCCGCCAGGTGTGTCATTGTTGTGTTGGTAAGGTCCACCAGGTGTGTCACTGTGGTGTTGGTAAGGTCCACCAGGTGTGTCATTGTTGTGTTGGTAAGGTCCGCCAGGTGTGTCATTGTGGTGTTGGTAAGGTCCGCCAGGTGTGTCATTGTGGTGTTGGTAAGGTCCGCCAGGTGTGTCATTGTGGTGTTGGTAAGGTCCGCCAGGTGTGTCATTGTGGTGTTGGTAAGGTCCGCCAGGTGTGTCATTGTGGTGTTGGTAAGGTCCGCCAGGTGTGTCTCTGATAGCTCACAGGTAGACGATGGGGTTATTACATAGGTTACCTGTCAAGTTCAGTCATTATTGTAGTTTTTTCGTCGCATTGTATTTGTATTCCCTCTACGTAAACACTTATCTCCTACATCTTCTAGTAGGGTTAGGAACTTTGTAATTGACTCCTGGAACTTAAAGTTTCAGAAGTGTAAAATGAAACTTGAAGCGAGACCTCACGGTGAAAAATGAAACTTGAGAAGAAAGTTTTTACTTATCCACTCTGAAACATGTGTGTGTGTGTGTGTGTGTGTGTGTGTGTGTGTGTGTGTGTGTGTGTGTGTGTGTGGTGTGTGTGTGTGTGTGTGTGTGTGCGTGTGTGTGTGCGTGTGTGTGCGTGTGTGTGTGTGTGTGTGTGTGTGTGTGTGTGTGTACTGTATTCGCTTACCAATAAATCCCTTTCCTACTTTCTCTTTTTTTATATATATATATTTTTTTAACAAGAGCAGAGAGCCGATCCGATCAGCTGGTAGAGACGAGACTGAGACCAACGAACAGAGTGAAACAAAAGAAAGATTATTATTGGTAAACGAGGAAACGGATCGCTATACTCTCTAGTGTGTGTGTGTGTGTGTGTGTGTGTGTGTGTCTACCATACTCTCTCTCTCTCTCATATAATAATAATGCATGACCTCGGCCCAAAAGAGTATGTTTATATTTCAATTACCAGATTATATCAAGTAATTACCTTTTTTTATGACTATGCGAATTACTGCTCATGGTGATTCACTGTGTCATTCAGGGAGGCGAATAACACAATTACAGTGAATAAGTCAATTATGTATGGGGGGGGGGGGGGGTCATATACCTCTACTTACCACTATAATTATCATTTTTGTCGCTTTTTGAGGTTAATTTATTTATAGTTATGGAATGAGTTTTGGAATTGCTGATATATTAACTTACAAATTTATTGATATTATTGTTGTTGTTTTATCATTATTATTGTTGTTGTTGTTGTTGTTGTTGTTGTTGTTATTTGCCTTATGTAGTGAGGTAAAGGTTATTTAATTAGTAAGGATGTCACCTGAGGATTATTTGGCACCCCAGGTTATTTCACTGTCTTAAACTTCTTCGTATTCAAACCTCGATTAAATCCCATTGGCTCCCCTCTTGCCTGGTTAATGCTCTCGTAGGGAAGCATTAATTATCCATACTGCTTTAACCACACATTAAGCCGGTTACTGCCACTAGTACACGTGTTGTTTTCCCCACTTGGTACCGTGACTCTTACACTAACGCCCTCAGGAAGAAAGGAGCAAAGATACGAGTATTAGATTACTTCATTATCAGTCGCGTTCAGGTAAGAGAATAACCTAAAGGAACGGTTTAAATACATATATTGAGTCTTTAATGATTTGTAGATCTCACTTGTGTGTTTCAGTATTCAGATGTAGTCGTTGTAGTAGTGTGCATCGTCGTCTTTGTCCTGTCGTGTTGGTCAAACTAAACGACAGAAAATTGGGAGGTAGAATGAACTTTTGAACTCAGGTCGTCCCCACAGAACTGGTGTGAATTATTGTCCAAACCATCATATTCAGACGACCAGGGACTATAACCCAGGCCCGCCAGCACACACACACACACACTCTATACTGTATACTCGATATATAAGTCACACTTCATAATCCTCGTCACTTGCCTCCACGACTTGACACGTTTCACAGCTGGGGGGTCGATCCTCACTCACAGATCCCAGCCAGTTCGAGACACAACTTCGACTCCTATATATATACTGTTTCTCTCTGTCTTCAATTGTTATCTTTAATATTTGGTGTTGAGTTTCTGTCACCATTTGTATATTTTTTGTTCACTATGCCAAGTTAAAAATGTTCAGTACATGTAATTGGATTTTTTTTTTTTTTGTATTCCGTTTTAATTATTTTTTTTTTTAATATGTGATTATTGTTAATGCATCCACTAATGTAACAGTTTTTAGGTGTTATATTGTAGAGAGATTTATATATAGGGTGGCTGGTAAAACGAGCCAACACACACACACACACGCACACACACACACTCTCTCTCTCTCTCTCTCTCTCTCTCTCTCTCTCTCTCTCTCTCTCTCTCTCTCTCTCTCTCTCTCTCTCTCTCTTTACCACTCGTTCATTCTCACTGCTGTAACTGATGTGGTCTCCTGTGACACTCCCCTCCCACGGTAGGACGCGCATCTGTTTTATTCCCTTCTGCCCTCACACACACACACACACACACACACACACACACACACACACAGCCCCATCATGACATATCACTCCACGCTGTAGTCAAGTTTCATTCATACTCACTACTGCTTCCGAAATGTGCCTATCCTTACCCTCTTCTCCTCTTCCACCCTCTCACATGTAAGCTATCCTTCACACTATCCTATCTCCTTTTTAGTTCTTCTTCTCTTATTCCTATTCCATCCTTCACATTATCCTTCTATCTCCTTCTCGGTCTTTCCCTCTCCCTCCTTCCCTCCAATTCTCAATTCTACTCTCTAGTTAACAATCTCTTATCTCCCAATGTTCTCAATATGTATTCGTGTCACCTGAACAAGTCCTGGTGTTTATTCTCTTATGCTGTTTCTTCGTTTATCGCAGTTTCTTCATTATTTCTGTTTTTTTTTATTTTGTTTACCGTAAATTTTGTTCCGAGAGTAAGTCCTTGTTTTCTCTCTCTCTCTCTCTCTCTCTCTCTCTCTCTCTCTCTCTCTCTCTCTCTCTGTTACACTTAACTACCATCAGCTGTCCTGGCACGTGAAGTTAATAACCTGTGATAATGACTACTTTTCATTTTATTACCAACTCGCATTTACCTGACGTTACAGGTAGATACAACACAAGGTAATTTGAATTAAAGGTATGTTGTAGTTAAAATAAGACACATGTAATTGAGTACACACCTGCAATTAAACATTACACACCTGCAATAGAACAACAGTCATACCTCCTAATTGGATAAAGACACCTGTAATTGAATAGACACCTTTCAATTATATACTGTAGCCATACCTGCAATTAAATACAGTACACACCTAGACTTGAATAGTGACACCTTGCAATTGAATACAGACCTGAAATTAAACACACACACACACACACACACACACACACCTTGCAATTGAACGAAAGCACCTACATGTGAACGAAGGTATCTACATCTGACAGTAATTACACCTTCCGATCAGGGTTAAACAAATTAAAACTCTTTCGGACAGTTTCATGCTTATCCATTTAGAAGAAAAAAAATGGCCCAGTTTTCCAGGTATTAGTTACAGAAGAGAAAATTGTCAAAAAGAAGACGAGGTAATTGGTAAAGGATGCAGGTGTAATTGGCTAAATGCTCTTGACGCTGGAATAGATTTAAGTCAACTATAAAGTAAATGATTTTTATCCCGTGTTGATGAGAATAATTTTTTGTATTGATAATTTTTTTTTTTTTTTTTACATTTCGGTTTTTCTGTTGATGTTCGTAAAAAAATAATAATCTTAAGGAAGTTTTTAGAATAGTGTAAAAATACCTGTAGTTAACGATGCCGTGTGTGTGTGTGTGTGTGTGTGTGTGTGTGTGTGTGTGTGTGTGGAGATAGTTTAATAAGATTATATAAACAAGTAGATAGATAGATAGATACATAGATAGATAGCTAAACACAAACAGATAGATAGATACAAATAAAAAAACGTCGATAAATAGATGAACACAAAAACAAAGCAAAACAGAGAGAGATAGAGAGAGAGAGAGAGAGAGAGAGAGAGAGAGAGAGAGAGAGAGAGAGAGAGAGGGAGAGAGAGAGAGAGAGAGAGAGAGAGAGAGAGAGAGAGAGAGAGAGAGAACAAAACCTTGGTGTAGGAAGAGATGCTCAGGGAGGGAATGAAAGATACGATTGGACAGTGAGTGGTGGTGGTGGTGGTGGTAGAGAGAGCTGGTTGGCCGGGTGGTATTTCAAACATCTGGTGAGCATTTCTATTGAGGATGGTAATGGAATGGCCACTCAAGTATAGGTAAGAGTGTGTGTGTGGTTGACCAGTGTTAGTGCATGAA
>CAUDMG010002622.1:32500-55000 GCA_958450375.1 Homarus gammarus | reverse complement strand
CAGTTTGACCCTGACACCCCGGTCAACAAGGCACGCATATTTGTGTCTGGCTTCAGAGACAAGAGCGTGACAACCTGAGTCGAGGGTACCAAGGGCAAGTAGTGAGGATAGAGAGTCAGTGATGATGAGACTGTCAGTAAAAGTGGTTTCAATGAATTTAATAGCTGTGAGTATGGCAACTAATTCAGTTTGTAGAGTGGATGCCCAGTTGTTAATTCTAACTCCTTTCTCAATTATATTACCGTCAGGTTGAGTCACAACAATAGCACTTCCAGCCCTCCCACAGGCGGTGTTTAGAGACCCATCAGTGTAGATGGTCTGTGTGATATTATCATCAGTCTGTAGAGTGTGTATGTGTTCAAGAGCTCTCAATTTGGCAGTGTGTTGGAGATAAATGCTTTGTATAATTAATTTTTTAGGCGGATACGTCGGTATTGTGATATCGAAGGGAACTGTCCGCCAGGGTGGCAGGAAGCGCTGTTGTGTCTCAACTTTGTACAGGTGGTCTAGTCCAAATATCTTCATATGTGTAGCTGTAGTTTGGATCCATTTAGACTCAGTAGTCCCATGGTTCATACATTCTAGCAATTTTAAGGAAACAATGTTATCAGGATCACCACGCAGAAGCCTCAGGGCTATCATGAGGTTGACTTCAATTATTCTATCTTTAACACTGGGTATACCTAGTTCTTTCCTCATATTAAGTACTTTAGTGCTCATGGGACATCCTAGGATAATTCTGAGGGCTTTATTTTGCATTTTCTCGAGCTTGTCAACGCCTTTCCCGTCACGAATGACCAGGGCTGGTGCGTGGTAATCTATCAGAGATCTTATATAGCCTAGGTACATTGTTTTAACAATTCTAATATTAGCACCATAGTGCGGGCTGTACCCCGCTACACTTCTAAGAGGTCTCAGTCTGTCAGTACATTGGCGGGTTAGCTGTTGTATGGCAGGTAGGGTACAAGGGACGGAAACACCAAGATATTTAAAAGAAGAAACATAGTCAATAGTGTTGTTACCTATCTTGAACTTGGCGGGGCCGCGTTTGCGGTTCCCAGCTTGTTTGTTGAACACCTTAGTTTTGTCAGTGGAGATAATAAGACCGAGGTGTTCACAGGCTGCGTATACATGGTTCAGGGTGGTTTGCATTTCACGATGAGTTTTAGTATGTATAAGAATATCGTCAGCATAGCTGATTGAGATATTGCTGGGGTTGTCTGGTATTAAATTTAATAATGCATTCATAAGAACATTGAACAAAGTGGGGCTAAGTACTCCACCTTGAGGGGTACCAAGTTGCATATCTTTAACTTCACTTTTGTATCCCTGAAACAGTGCAGCAGCCCTTCTGTTGGTTAGGTAACCACTTATCCAGTGTAACAGCCTACCTCCTATATCCATTTTGGCTAGTTCGTACAATATCAGTTGCCTATTGGCAATATCAAATGCAGCTTTTAGGTCAAGAAATGTGGTGTATCTGTGCCTTTCATCACCATGCACAGTTAGGAATGTGGTGATGCAATTATGTACACCTTTACCATGGGTGAAGCCATTTATGTTAGGAGACATGTGTTCTCTGATTCTATATAAGAGTCTGCCAAGAACCATCCTCTCAAAGGTTTTACACAGGCAGCTGGTTAGTGATATGGGACGAAAGGCATCAGGCTGTCCTGGTTTCGGTATTGGTACAACAATACTGCTGGTCCATGATGTGGGTAGTTGGCCCTCGGCATGACTCATATTGTACAATACCAACAATGGATTGCCTGGCACGCGCCTTAGTAGTCTAATGATGTTGTAGGTGACCCCGTCCTCTCCAGGGGAAGTAGACCTACCCCTGGCGAGGGCGGCGTCAAGCTCCCACTCAGTATATGGAACATCACACTCATCGTGCTGTTTGCCCAGCATAAAGCTAATAAGATTACTTCTCTCTACAGACTTCGCATCAAGGAGTCCCCGAGTCCTAGCTGGTAACATGTCATAGCTCGACACATGAGCCCACTTTGTTATTAGCTCATTCGACTTTTGCAGAGGGTTTGGATGGGAGACGTGTCTTCTGTTTTTACCTCTGATTATGTTTATGTCTTTCCAGGCTTTGCTGAGGGATGTGTGTTGGTTCAGGCTGTTGACATATGTCTCCCATGCATTTTGTCTGAGTTCGTTTACACGTTCCCTGACAGCAGCAAGGGAAGCTTGATACAATTGTAACATTTGAGGTGTTCTAAATTGTCTGTAACCCTTACCCACCCTCCTGACCCTAGCCCTGTGTTTTTTCAGCTCAGGGTCATTATAGCACTGCTGTTGCCTGTTCCCATTATGCTGACCACGTTTTCTCCTTTTTTTGGTGGAGGCATTGTTGGTGAAGTATACATAAGTCCTATCTATCAGATCGTCATGGAAACTTTGGTAATTGTCAGGCTTGTAGTCCTTGTACCAGTCATGGATGAAGTCTATGAACTGGCTTTCATGTTCTTGCTTGACTGTGATTCTACGTCTGTTGAGTTTACCACCAGTGGGGGTGCCATTGGCTACATGTATACTAGCTTGGATTGGGCTGTGGTCAGACATAAGATCAGTGACAACATCAGAGCTATGAGTTGTGTATGATAGATTAAAGCCAATACATTTGTCTAGACCCCCGCCATAGATGTGTGTTGGTTCATTATTACCTATAATTTGAACATCTTCATATGCGCTGAGAAGTGAGATAAGTCTCCTACCATTGGTGTTAGTGGTGGAGTCACCTAATTTCTTGTGTCTAGTATTCAGGTCACCCATTAGGACAGTGGGCTCAGTGTGTAAAAAGTCTGGGAGATCTGTGTATTGAAGCTGATCTGAGGGAGCATAGGCGTTTAGCACGTTGAGTGTGGAGTTGCCCAGGTGGATAGTGATCCCATGGTACTGAAGGTTGGTAGTCTTTTTGGATACAAGAGGTACATGCGGGAGTGACTTCTTAACATACATCAAACATGTGTGAGTAGAACTAGGATCATAATACACATAATTGGGCAGACTGGGTGGGGGCTTACCATTAGGTGTGAGACACTCCTGCAGACACACAATATCGATGTCCTCAGTCACAACTTTGTGGTGTAGGTCAGGGTATCGTTTTCTAAGGGATGAGATGTTCCAACTCATCACCTTCACCTGCTCTGTATCTTTGTCTGGTATTAACATTGGCCATTATGAAATGTATTTGGAATTTTGTCTGGTATTAACACTGGCCATTATGAAATGTATTTGGAAAGAAGCAAAAGGCACTGTATGATACTGTTCTTTTCTGCGCTGCCTGTCCCTTCGGCAGGCAGTAGGCCAGTTAACCTTTTGGAAACATTTCTGGAGCATGTACGGCTCAACAATTGTTGTATTTCAGTGGCAGACAACAACTCACTTTGGCTACACTCGACATCACCACCATTTTCTGTTTGTGCTTGTTCATCTTCACTGACCATGTCCACAGAGGCATCAGTAGAACTGTTACCAGTATCACTATTTTCCTCTGCGTGGGACACTAGTTCCTGGTGGGTCTTGAGTTTCCACATCTGGTACTGACATCTGAATGTCTTCAGTTTGACTGCAATTTTTCCGAAGTTGCTGCACTGTGTTGGTGGTGTTTTTTTCCTTTAGTGTATCACAGAGGCTCTTAAACATTTCAGTTTGAGCTTGAGCTTGAGCTGTAACCTGAGCTTTGAGTTCTTTAATTTCATTTTTCACATCATTGATCTCTTCACGATATGCATGGAGTGTGTTGGCAGCTACCTGTTGTGTCGGTACGTCTGTGTTGCCCCATGCTGATCTTTCGATGACTGCTGGTGATGATCCTGGAGCTTTGGTGGGGAGGGCAGGCCAGGGGTTGGCCGTAGGGAGTACCCTAGCAGCATTAGTGTTTCTTGAGACCTGCCTGGGTGGCGGGCCTGGGCGCTGAAGGGGTGTAGGAGCTCTAGAACAGTTAGGGTGCCATACAGGAACTCCAACTGTTTTGCAGTTAATACACTTCTGTTGGATGACACCCCCTTGAGCAACTGTATCTCTGCAAACCTGTGTTGCATGTTGCCTTGAGCAGAGACCACACCACGGCTTAGTCGAGGGGCATAACCGGGACACATGGCCCCAGTGCTGACAGTTGTAACACCTCCGGTTAGGGGGCTGATAGAGAGTTACCTTCAGAGTCCGATAGGCACCACGGACTCGAATGGTCCTGGGTGGGTCTTCCGAGCCAACCCAGTCTGCAATGACTGCATTCTTGCCCCTGAGTCGCTTCGTCCTTCTGATGTAGGGATGGGCTTCTAGTAGTGTAGGGGTCTGGTACTGGTCGAGCCCAATGATTATTATGGTCTTCTTGCTCGATGGTTGGGATGATTGTTCCATGGTTATTCCCCTTATGCTATTGGTGAGGAGATCCTGTATGACTGCTGGTTCGTTTCTAATCAGAACATGATCTTGTGTACCGACTCTGAACTGAAACTCAGCCTAGGGGGGGGATGGGGGGGGGTGGGCCTCTGAAACTCGCTCCGTCACTGCACGTAAACAACTATTATCTGGATTATCTCTCTCTCTCTCTCTCTCTCTCTCTCTCTCTCTCTCTCTAAATAATACAGCGTGTCTCCAAAAAAAAAAATACCCACTACTCTACAAATATTCATAAGATCTAGCGTTAATTAATGTTCCAATTACAACATCAACATTATCCTCACGTGTTGCTCTCCAAGATGTCCTACAAGGGAAGGCAATGTTGCTTTTATAACACGAACACTGAGGCGAGCCCTACGATATAACATGTAAGGGCCGTGTGTGTGTGTGTGTGTGTGTGTGTGTGTGTGTGTGTGTGTGTGTGTGTGTACATATTGTTTGAGGCATTTCTTTTCCTCCTCGTGTCAACAACTTAAGCTTCAGTATATGGTAGATAATCCTACAGGAGGTAACCATCAACACTGTCCCCCCCTTATACTAAATCTGTACACCCCCTCATAACTACACTTATAACTACTTAATCACCATAATAACATAAATTTTTACTGTTCATTTTCACTCCTGGATGTTATATATAAGTAGTTGGTGAGAAAATAAATGTAATAATGATTCGTTTATTTATATTTAGGATATTTTCCATTTTTAATCTAGTCATCAAATTTTGTCCCCCAGGTAACTACTTTAATTTTCTTTATTTTTAACATCCTATAAAAAAAAATTTACCTGGATAATTTACAATATATTATCATTTTTATTATTGTCATTTGATAATAAGGGAGAAAATAATATAACTCACAAGAGGTATTTTATAAATTGGGTGACTAAAATGTTACTGCAGAGAAACCCTTATTTAACGGATTATGTAGGGATGATAGTCCGTTATGTCGAGAGTCCGTTAAAATTACATCTAACGAACTATATAGAGATGAAAGTCCGTTATATCGAGTGTCTGTTATATATGAAAATTCCACCAAACGAACTATATAGAGAAGCAAGTCCGTTATATCGAGACTCCGTTAAAATTACATCTAACGAACTATATAGAGAAGCAAGTCCGTTATATCGAGACTCCGTTAAAATTACATCTAACGAACTATATAGAGAAGCAAGTCCGTTATATCGAGACTCCGTTAAAATTACATCTAACGAACTATATAGAAAAGTCCGGTTTATAGAGATTCCGTTAGATAATAAGGAGAGAGAAGTCCGTTATATGGAGGTTTCACTGTAACAGGAATATCGACTCGTTCAGGTGAGATGACTACATTAAGTCCTTGTTTATGGCTTCTGCTCACCTGGGTAGAATCGTTCATAGTGTAAATTAAAGGAAAATGTGGGTTTCTGTTTTTTAGTGTATATACCTGTATGGGTCAGGTTGTGTACACACTATGGGTTATAATGAAGGTGATTTGTGACTGTGTGTGTGTGTGAGCGAAAGAGAGAGACAGACAGACAGACAGACAGACAAAAAGAAAAAAGAGAGAGAGAGAGAGAGAGAGAGAGAGAGAGAGAGAGAGAGAGAGAGAGAGAGAGAGAGGATATATTAACTCACAGCTATACCCCAAAAATCGCTCTAAGTCACACACCAAATATTCCAATATTGAATGACTAGAATAAACGTTGTGTGATATATTCAGTTGTATGAATCACTCCCATCGGCGTTTATTGAACTTACACCATAAACGAGATTTAAAACAGCCATAAATCTTAGCAGCTGGTAAATAATAGAGTCACTATGTATTTATAATAGTGTTGGAGTCTTGCAGTTGTCCACATGTCCAGCCAGCACTTAGATAATTACATGGTCGTGTTGGCCATTACAAGTGGAGACAAGTGTGATGTAGTTTCTGTACCGGGTTATAAAAGGAACTTGCTTGCAGTCCTTAACACACACCTGACTGTAACCTGCCTCTATTAATACAAGTTATTGTGACACTAACACCAACATTAAGACAAAATTATTTCATGTAAAAGTAAAGTGAAAATTGAACATTAAAACTAAATATTATTGTGACCAACAGCTGACGTTAATAACACTTATAATAACAACGAGTAAAACTGACTGTGTATAATGTTGTATACTGTATACTAATTGTACAACTGTATACTGTATACTAAGTGTTCAGTGTACAGCTGTGTACTGTATACTACTTGTAAAATGTACAGCTGTACAGGACTGTTGATCAACCCGGCAATAACTATATACTGAGCCCGAGGGCCTCCTAGATACCAGTTTGTCTTTATCATCTCACAGGTCTAACATTTTCTCATATATATATATATATATATATATATGTGTGTGTGTGTGTGTGTGTGTGTGTGTGTGTGTGTGTGTGTGTGTGTGTGTGAACCAAAGTATTTTATCAGCCCTTGAAGTGAGTGGGGGAACCATTTTATTTAATATCGTTACAAGAGCTGAAACAACTGTCAGTATTCTACAATTGTTCCACAATTCAGGAGACACATTTTTACATCACAATTGAATTAACTTGTGGTACAGCGAGGGTGACTAAGACCTGGACAGTGGCTGTGTTAGTACAGAGTGTTTCCACCATATTGTGAGGCCCATACGCTGAGGAGGGTGACGGCTGGCAGCGTCAACAAAAAGATATCGTACTGCTCACTGGACACTTCTCATACTCATCTCTATGATAATGACGCTAAAAGGCTCAGAATTATTTAGATTTTTTATGATTATGGTTTAATCTTTGAGCTAGAATTAGTAATAGCTGAGTCAGTGCTGGGCTGGACTGGTCGTGAACTGAACTATGGAAAATATTCTCAGTAAACCAGTCAGTAACTCCTCGGGGTGGTCACTGTTTACTTTGGTAGTGTGTGTGTGTTGATGTGCTAGTGGTGATGATGGTGATGGTGGTGGTAGTAATGGTGACAATAGTGAGTGATGGTGATAGTAGTTGCAATGATGGCGGTAGTGGTGATGATGGTGGCAGTGGTGGTAATAATACTAGTTGTAGTGGTGGTAATAGTAGTAGTAGTGATGATAATAGTAGTACTGTAGTGTCGTTAGTAGTGCTTATAGATGTATTGGTGGTGGTAATAGTAGTAGTTATGCTAATAGTAATAATGGTGGTAATATATAAACAATAACAAGTGAAGAATATCAAATAGGAAACAGATAATAGGAAATTGGATCTAAACTTTAAAGCACAATAAAGAAGGGAGATAGAGAGAAGATAACTAAAATAACAAAAACCCCAATAATGAAGGGAGATAACATGGGTGAACAGGTGAGAGGGACGTACACCTGAGAGTGGATGTTTGTCAGGTGAATGGGACGATGATGAGTAATGATGTGAACCCAAAGAGTAAAGGAGGAGAGGGAGTGATAGATGGAGTGTGTGTGAGAGAGAGAGAGAGAGGGAGGGGTACATACATACATACATACATACATACATACATACATACATACATATTTTTCTAACCTCCCCCCTCAAAAAAAAATTCACAAATAGAAGAAAAAAAAAGAAAAAAATATACGTAAACTAATTTCAAAACGGATTAATGGCGTCAGGAATGGCGATGGATCTGTCAGTATTTTTACGTAGAGAGAAAAAAATGGTTCTATGCGTGGTAACTGTGTCGTAGGTGTTGTGTTGGTATGATGGGGTTAATTGTAATGACGTGAATAGTTGAGGTACGTGGTTTCTGGTTAATTAGCTACTTGGTTTTGTGGTGTGAATAATTAGCTACGTGGTTAACTGTGTTGATATGACTAATTAGGTGCGTGGTTAAATGTGTTGTGAACTCTCTCTAGGGAAGTGTTGTGTATAACCCCTTGAGATAACACTTTGAGTTTAGTGACCAGCTTCCCTGTCCAGTGGTAGTGAGTGAACTGCCACACCCTGGGCATGAGAGAGGGCCGGTTGTTTACTAAATCAGCTGACCCTGGCTCGACCCTTGAGAGAGATGCTAGCCAAGTGATCTAGAGTCGTGAATAACTTGGTGAATAACTTGGTGAGTAACTTGGTGTTATTCATTTGGGTGCATATTTATATAAAGCAAAGGTGCTGTTACAAGCAATTAGGCACATAACTACCGCAGACTCTCAATGATTATACAAATTAACACAAGCAATTAAACTCGTAATTACTTAGTGAATTTTTAATGAAATTATCTACATTTATTTTTTAATTCTTTTCTCTCAATATCAATATATTTAATGTGTTATTTTAGCCAATTGAAGGTATTTATTTAACCTGAGCCAATATAGAATGGATGTAGGTTTTTGACACGGATTTTCAAGTGTGTGTGTGTGTGTGTGTGAGTGTACCAGGTATTTATCGTTCTACACCCGCAACAACTCACTTAACACACACACACACATCGCTACAAGGCACCCTGGACAGGCTACAGGTATGGACTACAGAGAACAAGGTCACCATCAATCACACCAAAACCGCAATCATGCACTTCAATACCGCCACCACTCCAGTGCAAGCCCCAGCAGTCACAGTGGGTGCCCATCCTCTCCAGCTGGTGCAGTCTGCCAAACTCCTGGGTGTTACCATAGACCACAAACTGAACTAGAAGGCCCATGTAAACAACACAGTCAAGGCAGCCTCGTACCGACTCTACATGCTACGACGACTCAGGTCACTTGGGGCACCCACGCCAGAACTGAGGACCATCTACAACGCATTTATTCTCCCCAAACTAACGTATGCGTCACCAGCCTGGTCGTCTTCTCTCAACTCTACCCAACAACGTCAGCTAAAGAAAGTACAGAAGAGGGCCTGCAGAATCATGCTCGGCGCAGACTACTCCGGCTACAACAACGCTCTCTCCACCCTGGAAATGCCATCCCTCAGTGACTTCCACCACCAAGCACTAGCAGGGATTGGCAGTGGACTACTGCACCATCCTCGTCATTACCACTTACTGCCACAGGCAGTCCCCCGCCCACCTCGCGCAGTCCGCCACTACAACAAAATTCAGCCCATAAGAGCCCGCTCTGATAGATATAAGAATAGCACCATCCCATCTATTGTTAAAATAATAAACAGCTCCTGATTTATGTACTGTACAGCCCTGTAAATGTATTGAACGTATATTATTATGTCTAAATCACATGTAAGTTTGTACATTTTCAGTCACCGGTTGCAACTCTATTAATAAACCGTTTATTATTATTATTATTTTATTATTATTACACAGGGGTCCAAAGAATACATATGTATAGTAATGAGCCAATTCCCATTTTTCTATAGTGGAGAGGTTAGGTTAGTTTTAGTGTGCTTAATCTTCAGGTGATATAATCAGATGTGCCTAATCTTTATGCAATAATCCAAAACCTTTCCTAATTACCACTACACACGGGACAGATAAACACAAGAGACAGCTAGATACTGTACATCAGACCGACACACAGATTGCAATATTATCTCCTCATACCTAGACAGGGACAAACACCTGGTTGTATACATCAGTCGGTTGAGCGTTGAACACCACAAGCGGGAAGCAAATAAAGAGAGAGAGTGTCACTACATCACTACCAGCGTTGACCAGTGGCACGACACATCATGAGCTGCGGTGGTTAAATAATGGCTTAATTCTCTTTTAACTCTTGTACAAATGACCATCAGACTCGTGTGTGTGTGTGTGTGTGTGTAATAACTTTAAATCGTTTTCAATTTCTTTCTTTATCATTCCTTCTACCACACTTTTCATCTCTCTCTCTCTCTCATTCTATATATCAACATTTATCTTAATACTTCCCTCTGTTATTACTTCTCTTCCTTCCTTCTAAAATCTTTCTTAATCTCCCTCTATTCCCTTCATCATTCCCTCCCTTGTAGTTCACTTTATCTAACACTCCTTTGGTAATTAACTCCAGATTAGACACCCTAGCTTAATTCACCTGAAGATTAACCACCCTACTGCTACCTGGGAGGGGTTTGGTTAGGTTAGGTTAGGGTAAGGTTAGGTTAGGTTAGGGTTAGGTTAGGTTAGGTTAGGTTAGGTTAGGTTAGGTTAGGGTAAGGAAAGGTTAGGTTAGGGTAAGGAAAGGTTAGGTTAGGTAAGGTACACTGCCTCCCACAGGATCCTCCGGCCAGAGCACCTGTGATGTTATCCGTGTATGGCGTCAATCAATTATATACACTTATACAGGTTAATGGGAAGCTCATGACGGCCACTCTGTTTGTGTGTGTGCTTATGTACGTGTGTGTGTGTGTGTGTGTGTGTATTTATGTGCGTGAGTGGCTATGAGCGTCTGTTTATAAGTACCACGCTCGCCCCCCCCCCCCTTCACACACACACACACACACTCACTCTCTCTCTCTGGCTATCTATCGACCATGATTTAGGACCACCAGCTTTGACACAATTTTTGAACGGGTCAGATCGAGCAACCTACGAGTGATTGGATTTTTCCGGTTTGTGTTCCCGCCGTGCGCCTTCACTGATTTCCGATAAAAAACAGCTCACAGTGTGTCGATATCCAGAAAGCGTTTGAGTTCGTGTGTCTTGTGAGGCAGCGAGGCGAGTATTGTACGTAACCTTGAGATAGACCCAACTGGAGATTAGACATCCTAGCTTATTTCATCCTAATATTACCTGGGGAGGTTAGGTTACGTTAGGTTAGGTTAAGTTATATTAGACGTAGTGAAATAAACGGGTGTCTAATCTTCAGGTGATCAATTTTTATTTTCTCCCTCGACGTGGACTGAGATGTATGATGATGAGTCACAGCCATTGGGTCCTCTGGGTGACTGAGTGACCGGGTCCTCTGAGTGACTGATTGGTTCATATTTATACAAGATAGCTCTATAAATAACTACTAATGGGTTCCCCTAGGCCTAGAGGTTCAGTGAGGGCCATCCCCTTAGAGGTACAGTGAGGGCCATCCCTCCTACAGGTCCACTGAGGGTCATCCCCTCTTGAGGTACGGTGAGGGCCATCCCTCCTACAGGTCCACTGAGGGTTATCTTCCCCAAGAGGTACAGTGAGGGACATTCCTCCTACAGGTCCACTGAGGGCCATCTTCCCCAAGAGGTACAGTGAGGGCCATCCCCTCTTGAGGTACAGTGAGGGCCATGTTAGGTCGGGCAAAACATTTCGACAACATCCTTCTGAAATCCTACTTAAGCCAAGTCACAGAGGTTATCATTGTTTACACCCGGGAAGGTTTGCTCCTCTGTGACATCCATGGGCTGGGTGCTGAGGGCTAGGTACTGGGTGCTAGGTACTGGGTGCTAGGTACTGGGTGCTAGGTCCTGGATGCACATGATATACATGCATTATTTTTATCTAAGATCTACTATTCGCCAAGACGGTGGAGGCTGATGCTGGCTGGCTCCGTCCATCGTAAACAAAGAAATAAAAACTACTCTCTCCCTCCCCCCCTCCCCCTTCTCCTCTCCCCCCGGCAACACGTCTTTTTGGCCGGCGACCAAAATATTGACATATAGAGCACTGTCCGGTTTATTGAGTAATTTGTCCGCGCGAGAGATGAGTAGCTCCAGGCTTGAGATGGCCGGCTGGTGTGGAGAGCAAGAACGGGCTCAAGGAAACGTTGGTATATAGTTTACATACAGTGGAATATATATATATATATATATATATATATATATATATATATATATATATTATATATATATATATATATATATATATATATATATATATGTGTGTGTGTGTGTGTGTGTGTGTGTGGATGAGCTGAAGATAAAACACCCTCAGCTTATTTCAGATGGTGATTAAACACCCTAATGCTACCTGGAGGGGTTAGTTTAGGTTAGGTTAGTGTTAGGGTGGTTGGGTTAGTGTTAGGTTAGGTTGGGTTGGGTTTGGTTTGCGTAGCGTTGTTAGGTTAGCATAGCGTTAGGATGGTTAGGTTAGTGTTAGGTTAGGTTGGATTAGGTTAAGTTGGTGTATGGATGGTTAGGTTTGGTATGCGTTAGTGTATTAAATCATCAAGGGAAAATAAGCTGGGGTGCCTAATCATCAGGTGACCCAAGGAGAGGAATGACGCCATTTAAGACCAAGTTCATCTTGAGACTCACTGACGGGGAGGAGGGGGGGGGGGTAATATTACCATCGTCTACTATGTTATGACCACCATGAATACGACGGTCGACCACCACCACAACTACTACGACCCGCACACACCAACACGATGTTGTATTCCTAACTGACTATCTCCTAAACAAACATTCTTAAGCAAACCCACAATATTCTTAACACAAACCCACAACATTCTTAAACAAGTCCACAACATTCTTAAGCAAACCCACGACATTCTTAACACAAACCCACAATATTCTTACACAAACCCACAACATTCTTAAGCAAACCCACAACATTCTTAAGTAAACCCACAACATTCTTAAACAAACCCACAACATTCTTAAGTAAACCCACAACATTCTTAAACAAACCCACAACATTCTTAAACAAACCCACAACATTCTTAAACAAACCCACAACATTCTTAAATAAACCCACAACATTCTTAAACAAACCCACAACATTCTTAAACAAACCCACAACATTCTTAAGCAAACCCACAACATTTTTAAGCAAACCCACAACATTCTTAAACAAACCCACGACATTCTTAAGTAAACCCACAACATTCTTAAGCAAACCCACAATATTCTTAACACAAACCCACAACATTCTTAACACAAACCCACAACATTCTTAAGCAAACCCACAACATTCTTAAACAAACCCACGACATTCTTAAGTAAACCCACAACATTCTTAAGCAAACCCACAACATTTTTAAGCAAACCCACAACATTCTTAAACAAACCCACGACATTCTTAAGTTAACCCACAACATTCTTAAGCAAACCCACAACATTCTTAAGTAAACCCACAACATTCTTAACACAAACCCACAACATTCTTAAGTAAACCCACGACATTCTTCAGTAAACCCACAACATTCTTAAGTAAACCCACAACATTCTTAAACAAACCCACGACATTCTTAAGTAAACCCACAACATTCTTAAGCAAACCCACAATATTCTTAACACAAACCCACAACATTCTTAACACAAACCCACAACATTCTTAAGCAAACCCACAACATTCTTAAACAAACCCACGACATTCTTAAGTAAACCCACAACATTCTTAAGCAAACCCACAACATTTTTAAGCAAACCCACAACATTCTTAAACAAACCCACGACATTCTTAAGTAAACCCACAACATTCTTAAGCAAACCCACAACATTCTTAAGTAAACCCACAACATTCTTAAGCAAACCCACAACATTCTTAAGTAAACCCACGACATTCTTAAGTAAACCCACAACATTCTTAAGTAAACCCACAACATTCTTAACACAAACCCACAACATTCTTAAGCAAACCCACAACGTTCTTAACACAAACCCACAACATTCTTAAACAAACTCACAACATTCTTAAGCAAACCCACAACATTCTTAAACAAACCCACAACATTCTTAAGCAAACCCACAACATTCTTAAGCAAACCCACAACATTCTTAAACAAACCCACAACATTCTTACACAAACCCACAACATTCTTAAGCAAACCCACAACATTCTTAAACAAACCCACAACATTCTTAAACAAACCCACAACATTCTTAAGCAAACCCACAACATTCTTAAACAAACCCACAACATTCTTAAGCAAACCCACAACATTCTTAAGCAAACCCACAACATTCTTAAGCAAATCCACAACGTTCTTAACACAAACCCACAACATTCTTAAACAATCCTACAACATTCTTAAGAAAACCCACAACATTCTTAAACAAACCCACAACATTCTTAAGCAAACCCACAACATTATTAAACAAACCCACAACATTCTTAAGCAAACCCACAACATTCTTAAACAAACCCACAACATTCTTAAACAAACCCACAACATTCTTAAGCAAACCCACAACATTCTTAAACAAACCCACAACATTCTTAAACAAACCCACAACATTCTTAAACAAACCCACAACATTCTTAAACAAACCCACAACATTCTTACACAAACCCACAACATTCTTAAACAAACCCACAACATTCTTAAGCAAACCCACAACATTCTTAAATAAACCCACAACATTCTTAAGTAAACCCACAACATTCTTAAACAAACCCACAACATTCTTAAGCAAACCCACAACATTCTTAAACAAACCCACAACATTCTTAAATAAACCCATAACATTCTTAAGCAAACCCACAACATTCTTAAACAAACCCACGACATTCTTAAGTAAACCCACAACATTCTTAAGCAAACCCACAATATTCTTGACACAAACCCACAACATTCTTAACACAAACCCACAACATTCTTAAGCAAACCCACAACATTCTTAAACAAACCCACGACATTCTTAAGTAAACCCACAACATTCTTAAGCAAACCCACAACATTTTTAAGCAAACCCACAACATTCTTAAACAAACCCACGACATTCTTAAGTAAACCCACAACATTCTTAAGCAAACCCACAACATTCTTAAGTAAACCCACAACATTCTTAAGCAAACCCACAACATTCTTAAACAAACCCAAGACATTCTTAAGTAAACCCACAACATTCTTAAGCAAACCCACAATATTCTTAACACAAACCCACAACATTCTTAAAACAAACCCACAACATTCTTAAGCAAACCCACAACATTCTTAAACAAACCCACGACATTCTTAAGTAAACCCACAACATTCTTAAGCAAACCCACAACATTTTTAAGCAAACCCACAACATTCTTAAACAAACCCACGACATTCTTAAGTAAACCCACAACATTCTTAAGCAAACCCACAACATTCTTAAGTAAACCCACAACATTCTTAAGCAAACCCACAACATTCTTAAGTAAACCCACGACATTCTTAAGTAAACCCACAACATTCTTAAGTAAACCCACAACATTCTTAACACAAACCCACAACATTCTTAAGCAAACCCACAACGTTCTTAACACAAACCCACAACATTCTTAAACAAACTCACAACATTCTTAAGCAAACCCACAACATTCTTAAACAAACCCACAACATTCTTAAGCAAACCCACAACATTCTTAAGCAAACCCACAACATTCTTAAACAAACCCACAACATTCTTACACAAACCCACAACATTCTTAAGCAAACCCACAACATTCTTAAACAACCCACAACATTCTTAAACAAACCCACAACATTCTTAAGCAAACCCACAACATTCTTAAACAAACCCACAACATTCTTAAGCAAACCCACAACATTCTTAAGCAAACCCACAACATTCTTAAGCAAATCCACAACGTTCTTAACACAAACCCACAACATTCTTAAACAATCCTACGACATTCTTAAGAAAACCCACAACATTCTTAAACAAACCCACAACATTCTTAAGCAAACCCACAACATTATTAAACAAACCCACAACATTCTTAAACAAACCCACAACATTCTTAAGCAAACCCACAACATTATTAAACAAACCCACAACATTCTTAAGCAAACCCACAACATTCTTAAACAAATCCACAACGTTCTTAAACAAACCCACAACATTCTTAAACAAACCCACAACATTCTTAAGCAAACCCACAACATTCTTAAACAAACCCACAACATTCTTAAACAAACCCACAACATTCTTAAGCAAACCCACAACATTCTTAAACAAACCCACAACATTCTTAAACAAACCCACAACATTCTTAAGCAAACCCACAACATTCTTAAACAAACCCACAACATTCTTAAACAAACCCACAACATTCTTAAACAAAGCCACAATATTCTTACACAAACCCACAACATTCTTAAGTAAACCCACAACATTCTTAAGCAAACCCACAATATTCTTAACACAAACCCACAACATTCTTAACACAAACCCACAACATTCTTAAGCAAACCCACAACATTCTTAAACAAACCCACGACATTCTTAAGTAAACCCACAACATTCTTAAGCAAACCCACAACATTTTTAAGCAAACCCACAACATTCTTAAACAAACCCACGACATTCTTAAGTAAACCCACAACATTCTTAAGCAAACCCACAACATTCTTAAGTAAACCCACAACATTCTTAAGCAAACCCACAACATTCTTAAGTAAACCCACGACATTCTTAAGTAAACCCACAACATTCTTAAGTAAACCCACAACATTGTTAACACAAACCCACAACATTCTTAAGCAAACCCACAACGTTCTTAACACAAACCCACAACATTCTTAAACAAACTCACAACATTCTTAAGCAAACCCACAACATTCTTAAACAAACCCACAACATTCTTAAGCAAACCCACAACATTCTTAAGCAAACCCACAACATTCTTAAACAAACCCACAACATTCTTACACAAACCCACAACATTCTTAAGCAAACCCACAACATTCTTAAACAAACCCACAACATTCTTAAACAAACCCACAACATTCTTAAGCAAACCCACAACATTCTTAAACAAACCCACAACATTCTTAAGCAAACCCACAACATTCTTAAGCAAACCCACAACATTCTTAAGCAAATCCACAACGTTCTTAACACAAACCCACAACATTCTTAAACAATCCTACAACATTCTTAAGAAAACCCACAACATTCTTAAACAAACCCACAACATTCTTAAGCAAACCCACAACATTATTAAACAAACCCACAACATTCTTAAACAAACCCACAACATTCTTAAGCAAACCCACAACATTATTAAACAAACCCACAACATTCTTAAGCAAACCCACAACATTCTTAAACAAATCCACAACGTTCTTAAACAAACCCACAACATTCTTAAACAAACCCACAACATTCTTAAGCAAACCCACAACATTCTTAAACAAACCCACAACATTCTTAAACAAACCCACAACATTCTTAAGCAAACCCACAACATTCTTAAACAAACCCACAACATTCTTAAACAAACCCACAACATTCTTAAGCAAACCCACAACATTCTTAAACAAACCCACAACATTCTTAAACAAACCCACAACATTCTTAAACAAAGCCACAATATTCTTACACAAACCCACAACATTCTTAAACAAACCCACAACATTTTAAGCAAACCCACAACATTCTTAAACAAACCCACAACATTCTTAAACAAATCCACAACATTCTTAAACAAACCTACAACATTCTTAAACAAACCCACAACATTCTTAAACAAACCCACAACATTCTTAAACAAACCCACAACATTCTTAACACAAACCCACAACATTCTTAAACAAATCCACAACATTCTTAAACAAATCCACAACGTTCTTAACACAAACCCACAACATTCTTAAGTAAACCCACAACATTCTTAAACAAATCCACAACATTCTTAACACAAACCCACAACATTCTTAAACATCAGAAACATCCAATCAACATCACTGACTAAAACAAAGCATCAGAATGTGTTTACTATCAATTCTCATAATCAACAGTAAAAATATATAGATACTGTAATAATTTCCTTCATGTGATTGATATAAGTTTTACGGAGAGAAGCAAGACAAGGGTATTTATGATCTCACTAGATTCGTGTTAATATTGGTGTTGTTGTTGTTGACTTTATTTCCGTATATTGTTTTCTGGTTAAATAAACTGTATTGTTATCACTTTCAACCGTAAACCGAAAGACAACCAGATATTGATAGTTGTAACACGAGGCTGGCAACTGACACACGTGGACTGTGTTTATGGTAAATGTGTGTAAAGGAACAACGGTAATTTATATAAACACATTGATTGAGAGTATATATTTCATCTGTAGATCAACCTAACCTAACCTAACCTAACCTAACCTAACCTAACCTAACCTAATAAATAATATCACTGAAATATTAAAGAGTATTATTAAAGCTTATAAACATATAGTGAACAACAACACTGATACATAACACGACTCTTATTATATTTATACAGTAAACAATAGGAAGTCATATATATATTTATACAATAATTAATATCACCAACAGTTGAGAACTACACAACTCAGGATTATATTTATGTAGTGAACAACAACAACAATTTATAACAACACGATCGTATTACACGTGGCCTTTGATGCTTAATTACCATAAAATCCAGTTCAATGCAGCCAATTTTAATTAATTACCTGTGTGAAGTGTGAGGCAGAGAATAAAGTGGATAGTTTTGTGATGGGATCTTCACGTTCCTCCTGTCAGGGGCAACATGGTGTAGAGTATTGCTACAACCTAGATATATATACATAGAATCTAACAACTATATACATGATTTATATATATATATATACATGTGCAATGTGTATGTGTGTGTGCGTGTATGTGACTCGGTAACTCAGTCGGTGGTTGAAGGTTCGTTTCGCGAACCAGTGATCACGATTTCGATTACCGACCAGAGTGGAGGATTGGTCTCCTTCCCTGTACAACTCGCCCTTGTGCACTCACCAGTAAATGAATGCAATATGAGGAGCACTTATTGATGGCGGGGCGGTGGAGCGTTGCCCGGGAACACTGGTGACGTTAGCGCCTCCCTCTGCTGGGACGGGTCAGTGTTCACAAATTTAAACATATGCAGTAACTCTCACTCTGGGCGGCAACAAACTGTCGAAATTCCCGTAAAATTTATCTTATTTTTGTCAGTTCTCATAGACTGAAGACTATGTTTTGTAATATAATTGGTTTGTAAATATTAAAAGCTAAGATATAATAGTAAAAAAAAATATGAAAATCTAATTATTTACATTTATAACTGGTCTATGTTGGTCAGCAAATATATAACTCATTTACAGGCCACATCCGAGTCCATAGTCAATAACATTACCTACAGCGTCTCCAGTCTACCGTATACAGATGTTGTTACTGAACTGGTCTACTTGCTAACATAAGACTACACACTCTAAGACCTTTTATTTAGTTGTTGAAGTGTAGTAAAACATCAACTTTCTATCTTTAGTCTACCCTCAAGTCGAAGCTATATTTTTCCGTTTCCCGTTTTCCTTAACTTACCTGATATATCCGTTTTCTATGAGATATTTTATGCTGTTTGTTTATGTTATCAGAGGAGAAATATTGACACACCTGACGCAGCGAGTCACAAGGCCCAGGTGTGATACAGTACTGTCAGCAGTATTGTATGCCACATCAGTATTGTATGCCACATCAGTATTGTATGCCACATCAGTATTGTATGCCACGTCAGTATTGTATGCCACATCAGTATTGTATGCCACGTCAATAAAGATTCTTTTCTGTGCCGACAAATGCTGTTTCCTGTGAAGTAGTACTGAATCTATTTCTATTTAGTATAAGAAAAATATTAGAAAACTTGTATTAAGGAAATGAACGAGAAATAAGGAGTCACTTGATAACTAGACACCCTAGCTTATTTTACCTGATGATTCAATACCTAACATAACCTAACCTAATCTAACCTAACCTAACCTAACCTAACCTAACCTAACCTAACGCTACCTGGGGAAATATCTGTCTTTACCTGTTCGGACACACTCCACCGTAACAGGAAATTGTTTGTATGAATGAAGAGGAAAAATATACTTATGTGTTCGTAAATAGATGTATGTGTGTTTGTGTGTGTGTGTGCATGTGTGTTTTGTACACTTATGTCTGTGTGTTTGTGTGTTTGTGTCTGTCCTTGTGTTTGAACGCTTGTAAGTGTGTACAAATGGGTCCCATACACATGACTGTCCATTAGGGACAGTGTGGACGCAGCAGACACAATAGTAAGTCTTCAAAGCTTCAAGAGGTAACGTGACCGACACTGCACTCGACCGCTTCACTTCCACAGTTACAGCTGGGTGGACTAGGCTGACTCGGGCTCGAGCCAGTGACCCCGTAGGACAGGTGAGCGGTGTGTTCACTCGACCACTACACCCCCTGTATAGTGTGTGTGTGTGTGTGTTTTAATATTTATGACCAATTCAGAATTAATTGTTCATGATGCAACACTAGTATATAATATTTTTCGATACTGACTGTGCTGTGCTGTGCTGTGCTGTGCGAGGCATTAAACCTGAATGGTGTGTCAGCAAACATTTCTGAATATGTAAATATGAAGTTTATTATTGTAAAAATCTGGGTATTTTTAATATATATGTATAAATGTTATTAATATAAAATTAAAGTTTTTTATATAAAGATTGAAGCATTATTACTGTTAAATAACTTTTTTGAATGCGGAATTGTTGTAAAATAAAAACTTTTTTAATATGTAAATATGAACATTATTACCGTAAAACTGAAACTTTTTGTGCTAATGCTGAATTATACAGCATAGAGTGAGAAGAGTGCCCCACCCAACGAGAGAGAGAGAGAGAGAGATGGCTTCAGTAAATAATATAAATGATAAAAAAAATAAATAAATAAACTAGCTGGTAATATCTGGTAACTACGCTGACCCCGGACTCAGTGTCACCAACCCAACAGCTAACATCTTCACACCTCCATCATGTTCATACTAATATAAAAGTTACTATAGGTAATATATTGAGCTTCTATTAATTTTATAGTATAATCATCAGTGTTTTTGTGTGCCTCAATGAACCATAATAACTGTTGTAAATAGGCGAATAATGTTGTAATTCACACCATTACACAGCATCGATACAATAAAGTAACTACAGTAAGATTAAAGTGCCAGAGACCAACGCACTCAACTACGCTTATGATAATTAATTTACACCTAGGTTAACGATCGTCTGTCTGGCACTTATTATTATTGTTATTATTATTATTATTGTTATTATTATTATTATTATTATTTTATTATTATTATTATTATTATTGTTGTTGTTGTTATTATTATTGTTATTATTGTTGTTGTTGTTTTTGTTGTTGTTTATGGTGTGTGGCTGTGAGTGAGGGTAGCTGCTGGGGACATGCATCAGGGCACCAGCCAGTCTCTGTACATGGCCACTGTCTCTCTGGGACCCACAATACTACAGAGACAGTAAGTCAATCACTGTGGCTCCCGGGGTCCACTGACTGGCTCTCTGGACGAGCATCAGCTCACTTAGAACCTGTGTGTCACCTGTGCGTTACCTGTGTGTTACCTGTGTGTTATCAGTGTGTCACCTGTGTGTTACCTGTGTGTTATCAGTGTGTCACCTGTGTGTTACCTGTGTGTTACCTGTATGTTACCTGTGTGTTATCAGTGTGTCACCTGTGTGTTACCTGTGTGTTACCTGTGTGTCACCTGTGTTTTACCTGTGTGATATATGTGTCACCTGTGTGCTATATGTGTGTCACTTGTGTGTCACCTGTGTGTTACCTGTGTGATATATGTGTCACCTGTGTGCTATATGTGTCACCTGTGTGTTACCTGTGTGTTATCAGTGTGTCACCTGTGTGTTACCTGTATGTTACCTGTGTGTTATCAGTGTGTCACCTGTGTGTTACCTGTGTGTTACCTGTGTGTCACCTGTGTGATATATGTGTCACCTGTGTGCTATATGTGTGTCACCTGTGTGTTACCTGTGTGGTATATGTGTTACGTGTGTGTCATCGGTGTGTTATCTGTGTGTTACCTGTGTTATGTGTGGATGCTCTCAACGGCGCCAAGAAAATCCTAACCAGCTTGTGCTTCATATTAACAACACCATCGTCAACATAACACACACACACACACACACACGGGTATTCGTCACCATTAAAAGATAAACTCAATTCATCATACGAGACTTTTTAACGCAGGATCCGGGTACAAGATCAACCGAGTCAGTCGTGTACAGAGATTCAATAACATGAGAAATACATAAATAAAAGTCGATGTTTATATTGTGCAAGAGCAGAGATTCAGACGAGGAGGATGTGTGGTGGTGGTGTGTTGGTGGTGGTGGCGGTGGTGGTGGTAGTGGTGGCGGTGGCGGTGGCGGTGGCGGTGGCGGTGGCGGTGGTGGCGGTGGGGGTGGTGGTGGTGGTGGCGGTGGTGGTGGTGGTGGTGGCGGTGGGGGGGTGGCGGGGGTGGTGGTGGTGGTGGTGGCGGTGGTGGTGGCGGGGGGTGGGGGTGGGGTGGTGGTGGGGTGGTGGGGGGGGGGGTG
>CAUDMG010002622.1:0-30000 GCA_958450375.1 Homarus gammarus | reverse complement strand
GGGGGGTGGTTGGGTGTGGTTGTGGGGTTGTGGGTGGATTGTTTTTGGTTGTGTTTTGTTTGGGGTTATGTTGGTGGTTGTATTTAGGGTTGTTTCTGGTTGTATGGGGTGGTGTATGTGTGTGTGTGTGTGTGTGTGTGTGTGTGTACGTACAAGTGTGTATATTACCATGTATGCATTATATAAACTTCCTTCCTCTATCTCTCTCAAACTTGACAACAATACAATACAAAACACTAACTACCTCCCCCCCTCCCCTTCCCTCCCCTCCCCCTTCTATCCTCCCCCTTCCCCTCCCTCTCCTCCCTCCCCTCCTCTCCCCTCCCACCCACTCATTTATTTACCCCCCTCTCCTCCTCCTCCTCTATTCCCTCTCCTCCTTCCCCTCCACTTCCCTCCCACCCACTCATTTATTCCCCCCATCCCCTCCCCCCCTCCCCCTCCGCCTGCCCCCTCCCCCCTACCCCCCTCACCCCTACCCCCTCACCCCTACCCCCCTCCCCCCTACCCCCTCCCCCTACCCCCTCCCCCTACCCAATACTCGCACAGTGAACAATTTAATCCATCGGGAAGGTGAGGCAGTCTGTGAGTCTTCCTTCACCCACCTGCTGCAATTAGTGGTAATAAACGAACGCTTCTTAATTACTCAACAATCATTATCACCCTACCTGAGGAGCTAATTGGGTTGTTTTCTCAGGCCTCTGGTGTCTCGTTAGTGTAACTTATGATTGTGTTAGTAAAAGTAATGATTGAAACTATATTTCTTGTGTGGCTCTTTCTCCTCTCTCTCAATTCACTAGAGCGGCATCTTTCTTTCTTTCTTTCTTTCTTTCTTTCTTTCTGTTACGTCAGGAAGCTACGTAACACAAGTAACCACGACCTGTGACGCCAAGAAGCGACGTAACACAAGTAACCACGACCTGTGACGCCAAGATGCAACGAAACACAAGTAACCACGACCTGTGACGCCAAGAAGCGACGTAACACAAGTAGCCTTCATGTAAACACTGGGAAGATGCCATCACATACAACTAATATAAGCTTACCATCAAGAAGAAGAAGAAGAAGTTGTAGTAGATCTCTATAATCCTGAACTATAAATCATTATCCAACAGATTTTTCTTTTAATATATATTTATCGTCCCTATAATTTTCACCTCATGAACCAACAGCCCAGAACTCACAACCCAGTAAAGGTATAAAATTCCTCCTCTGGGTTTTGTGTAAAGGCATCCTCTCTCTCTCTCTCTCTCTCTCTCTCTCTCTCTCTCTCTCTCTCTCTCTCTCTCTCTCTCTCTCTCTCTCTCTCTCTCTCTCTCTCTCTCTCTCTCTCTCTCTCTCTCTCCTACACTTTAATACCTACATGCTGATAAATCTTTCAGTATTAACATCATCCTACCACTAGCTCCAAGGCAGTGAGAGAGGAGGAGGTGAAGGAGGCGGAGGAGGAAGGGTTAGGGATGGAGAGAGGGGAAGAAGGAGGTAACACTTGAAACTGAGTGGCTATAGACGCTCCCCCTCCCTAAAGCCTGAAAAATGAACCCAAGTGAAGGAGTGTGATCTTAGTAGAGGGTCTAATCCTTCACAAGGTTGCTGTAGACGTCTTGGATTCCTTTGATGGTAGAATTTGATGTGAGAATCTCTGTTAAGTCGATTTTCTCTTCTCTCCTAGTCCCAAATCTCTTTCTTTATTATTTGTTCCATTATATTATCTTTTTATTTGAAGTTAGATTACAGTTTTCACTTGTTTTCTGGATATGTTGGAGGGTAGCACAGATTTTTATTTTAGTTTCATTATTTAATCTTTTTGTAGGAACCATAAAGTGAATTAAATTTATAACAGTACTGCAGAAAGATTAGTCATATTAATTTCTTTCAAGGTTTTTGTTGTCAGTCATCACATTCCACATTCCTTCCTTCTTATACACTAGCTAAATTTAACCACCATTCTTAACTCTCATAACCTAACCTCACCAAACCACCAATGTTGTTCTTCTTCACCGATGTATCTATATATCATCTGTTGACCTGTCCTTTCTTGGCGTCAATACTCTGCTTCTATACCACACTACTCCACCCTTCTTCATCAACACACACACACACACACACACACACACACACACACACACACACACACACACACACACACACACAAAACCTCCTGCCTGCCTGACATGTTTTATTCCATGCACCTGCCGACAATGGATTGCCTCACGCCTCCCTCATACAATATGCAGTTCTTCAAGTGTAGGGCATACAAAGAGCTCCAAGCATCCTCCTAAATTAATTTTCTTCTCTTCAACAAGGTACAAGAGACACACACACACACACACACACACACACACACACACACACACACACACACACACACACACACACACACACACACACACACACACACACACACACACACACACCGCCTTCATATTGATTGAGATTACGGAAAACATTTATTTATGGTTGAAATATTTAATAACAAGATATATATATAAAACCTGGTGTTGGATTATAATGCTGTGGAAGAATGAGCAGCCCGGCTTTATTTGACAGGGAGAGAGTCTGTGAGGAATGAAGTAATTGAAATTGAAAATAGTTGATACCGTCGATTAAAAACAACAAGAGTATTCGAATGACTTGATGCTTATGTTATAGGTTAGGTTAGGTTAGGTTGGTTTGGGTTAGGATATATGGTATGACACGATAGGTTAGGTTGGTTTGGGTTAGGTTAGGATATATGGTATGACAGGATAGGTTAGGTTAGGTTAGGTTAGGTTAGGTTAGTTACTTTATGGCATGTTAGGTTAGATTTGGTTATAATTATTGTTAGGTAGATAGGTAAGTAAATAGATAGATAGGGATGTAACTAGGTAGGTAGATAGGTAATTAGGTAGGTAAGTAAATAGGTAGGTAGATGAATAGGAAAGTAGGTAAGTAGGTAGGTAGGTAGGTAGGTAGGTAGGCAGGTAGGTAAGTGGGTTGGTTGGTAGGTAGGTAGGTAGATAGGGTGGTAGGTAGTTAGGTAAGTAGGTAAATAGGTAAGTTAGCAGGTAAGTGGATAGATGTGGTGGGTGGTGCAGTTACAGAAGAGAGATGGGACTTTTCAGGCGTGGAAGGAACAGAGTGGTGTGTTGGATAAGCAAGACTCAGTGCCCATTGACGAGTGAAAGTGAGAGATGAGTGTGAGAGGTGAGAGATGAGTGTGAGAGGTGAGAGATGAGTGTGAGAGGTGAGAGATGAGTATGAGAGATGAGTGTGAGAGGTGAGAGATGAGTGTGAGAGATGAGAGATGAGTGTGAGAGGTGAGAGAGTGAGGAAGGTGAATGTGTGTTAAGCATAGGATGTGATTCCTTATTTTATTTATTTTTTCTTATCAGGAATGGATGACAGATGAAAAGGAGACTACAAGATGAGGAATGTTGATGTTTGAGGAAGATGGAGAAAAGGAAGAAGCGATAAAGTGGCTTAGAGAGAGAGAGAGAGAGAGAGAGAGAGAGAGAGAGAGAGAGAGAGAGAGAGAGAGAGAGAGAGAGGCTTATTAAACATAGCTATAGGATAAAGTTATTGACAGTACTCAGTATACGAAACGGTATAAGTAAAGCGAGATATCATATACCGAGAGATCGCACAGTAGGGCCTGTCTGCCTGTATTCAGTGATAAAAGACGAAAGAACGAAGTAACAACACGACATCTCGATAATTTAAACATATATTAACACTTCATTAATTCCAGTTTACATTCGCGAGTCGCCACTGATCCACAACACCTACGACCCCCAGTTACATCTCGATTACGTAACCCGTTTTTAATGATTAGATTGGATTATGAACTCAAGAGTCAAAAAATTAAGTCAGGGAGTGTTTATTTTTTTAATAGAATCAGAAGTACAGAACGAGATTAAATTTATCAAACTCACTTCATATGTTAATTTTTAATATAGCTGGTGGTGGTCTGGGTAAGGTGACGGGACGCATACTGACAGGGTTATGTCATATTGTTATAAAGAAAACGGGAAACATGATGGAACCTAATCTAACCTTAACTAATTTAACCTAATTAACTTAATCTAACCTAAACTAACTTGACCTGACAACCTAAAATAACAACAACAACAAACAACAAACACAACAACAACAACAACAAACACAACAACAACAACAAATACAACAACAACAACAAAAACAACAACAACAACAACAACAAACACAACAACAACAACAACAAACACAACAACAACAACAACAAACACAACAACACCAACAACAAACACAACAACAACAACAAACACAACAACAACAACAAACACAACAACACCAACAACAAACACAACAACAACAACAAACACAACAACAACAACAAACACAACAACAACAAACACAACAACAACAACAACAACAACAACAACAACAACAACAATACAGCGAATTTAAAAGAAAGTAAATTCAATAGACATGTGTATAATCCTTTGTTAGATTAGAGGCAATGTTTACGCTCGTGTTATTGATATTGAAATGGTCACTTACATCCCTTGGCTCTCAGGAGAAACATACCTGTCCAATTTAACTTACCTGTGTTGACCTGACTATTTTAACTTACCTGTGTTGACCTGACCATTTTTACTTACCTATATTGACCTGACCATTTTATTACCTCTATTGACCAGACCATTTTAACTTACCTATATTGACCTGACCATTTTAACTTACCTCTATTGACCTGACCATTTTAACTTACCTGAGTTGACGTAAACGAAACAAGAACACAATAACTGACTCCCCCCAAAAAATATTATACCAAAACATTGAACTACTTACAGAAACATGTTTATTGTGTTTGATACCGGAAGATGAACATGGGGTAAAGGCAACACAGTGATGGGGGGAGGTAGGGGGTTAGGTGGGGAGGGAAGGGGGAGTTAGGTAGGGGGTTAGGTGGGGAGGGAAGGGGGAGTTAGGTGGGGGGAAGAGAAGTTTAAGTGGGAGTCTATGTTTTATTGAAAGACATAAAAACAATGGCTGAAAGTGGATCCCATGAGATAAGAAAAGACTAGGGAAAAATAATAAATTAATTGGAAGATAGATAGATGGATAGATAGATGGATAGATAGCGCTGGTTAACTAAAATACTGCTAAACCACATCTAGCGGGGTACCAATTAGCGCATACATACATACATACATACATACATACATACACAGGCAGAAACATAAGGACATAAACATACAGACAGACAGAAACACATACACACACACACAGACATATACACACACATACAGATAGATAAACACAGACAGACAGACAGAGAGGCACAAGCAGCACTGACCTCATATGACAGTATCCTCTCCTCTAACTTGCTATTTTCTCTCCGATGAAAAATATTGTTTAATATGCATGAGAGTGGCCTTACTGCAGCAGTGTGGTGGCGTTCACAGCAAACCATTTTTTACACCATTTTTTTTTTAAAGAGGTTATCTAGTGTCGTTTGTAATACAGCGCAGCATTTTTTATAGCATTGTTTAAAGAAGTGTGAGGGTAGAGTGAAGCAGGGTGAGAGTAGAATGAAGGAGGTTAAGGGTGTAAGGTGAGGGGCAGGGAGAATGTCGTAAGGAAGGGAGAGTGAGAGATGAACAAGCAACACAAAACTGACAGGGGGAGAGAGCGTAGGGAGAGAGAGTGTAGGAAGGGAGAGTGTAGGGAGGGAGAGTGCAGGGAGGGAGAGTGAGAGATGAACAAGCAACACAAAACCGACAGGGGGAGAGAGTGCAGGGAGGGAGAATGAGAGATGAACAAGCAACAAAATGCAGGGAGAGAGAGTGTAGGGAGGGAGAGTGTAGGAGGGAGAGTGTAGAAGGGAGAGTGAGAGATGAACAAGCAACACAAAACGGACAGGGGAGAGAGTGCAGGGAGGGAGATGAGAGATGAACAAGCAACACAAAACTGACAGGGAGAGAGAGTGTAGGGAGGGAGAGTGTAGGGAGGGAGAGCGTAGGGAGGGAGAGTGCAGGGAGAGAGAGTGTAGGGAGGGAGAGCGTAGGGAGGGAGAGTGCAGGGAGGGAGAGTGTAGGAAGGGAGAGTGAGAGATG
Organism: Homarus gammarus; assembly: GCA_958450375.1. Taxonomy (NCBI): domain Eukaryota; kingdom Metazoa; phylum Arthropoda; class Malacostraca; order Decapoda; family Nephropidae; genus Homarus; species Homarus gammarus. The sequence continues at coordinate 23,920 of CAUDMG010002622.1, read as the reverse complement.
AACAAGCAACACAAAACCGACAGGGGGAGAGAGTGCAGGGAGGGAGAATGAGAGATGAACAAGCAACACAAAACTGACAGGGAGAGAGAGTGTAGGGAGGGAGAGTGTAGGGAGGGAGAGTGTAGGAAGGGAGAGTGAGAGATGAACAAGCAACACAAAACCGACAGGGAGAGAGAGTGTAGGGAGGGAGAGTGTAGGGAGGGAGAGTGCAGGGAGAGAGAGTGTAGGGAGAGAGAGTGCAGGGAGAGAGAGTGTAGGGAGAGAGAGTGCAGGGAGAGAGTGTAGAGAGGGAGAGTGTAGGAAGGGAGAGTGCAGGGAGAGAGTGTAGAGAGAGAGAATGCAGGGAGGGAGAGTGTAGGAAGGGAGAGTGCAGGGAGAGAGAGTGTAGGGAGAGAGAGTGCAGGGAGAGAGAGTGTAGGGACAGAGAGTGTAGGAAGGGAGAGTGTAGGGAGGGAGAGTGCAGGGAGGGAGAGTGCAGGGAGAGAGAGTGTAGGGAGAGAGAGTGCAGGGAGAGAGAGTGTAGGGAGAGAGAGTGCAGGGAGAGAGTGTAGAGAGGGAGAGTGTAGGGAGGGAGAGTGTAGGAAGGGAGAGTGAGAGAGGCAGACGCAGGGGAGAGAGTGCAGGGAGGGAGAATGAGAGAGAGACATGCAGGGAGAGAGAGTGTAGGGAGGGAGAGTGCAGGGAGGGAGAGCGTAGGAAGGGAGAGTGAGAGTGAACAGAGCAGGGAGAGAGTGCAGGGAGGGAGATGGAGATGCAGGCACAGAGTGCAGGGAGGGAGAGTGTAGGGAGGGAGAGTGCAGGGAGGGAGAGTGTAGGCAGGGAGAGTGCAGGGAGGGAGAGTGTAGGCAGGGAGAGTGCAGGGAGGGAGAGTGCAGGGAGGGAGAGTGTAGGGAGGGAGAGTGCAGGGAGGGAGAGTGTAGAGAGGGAGAGTGTAGGGAGGGAGAGTGTAGGCAGGGAGAGTGCAGGGAGGGAGAGTGTAGGGAGGGAGAGTGTAGAGAGGGAGAGTGCAGGGAGGGAGAGTGTAGGCAGGGAGAGTGCAGGGAGGGAGAGTGCAGGGAGGGAGAGTGTAGAGAGGGAGAGTGCAGGGAGGGAGAGTGTAGGCAGGGAGAGTGCAGGGAGGGAGAGTGCAGGGAGGGAGAGTGCAGGGAGGGAGAGTGTAGGCAGGGAGGGAGAGTGTAGGCAGGGAGAGTGCAGGGAGGGAGAGTGCAGGAAGGGAGAGTGCAGGGAGGGAGAGTGCAGGGAGGGAGAGTGCAGGGAGGGAGAGTGCAGGGAGGGAGAGTGCAGGGAGGGAGAGTGTAGGAAGGGAGAGTGCAGGGAGAGAGTGTAGAGAGAGAGAATGCAGGGAGGGAGAGTGTAAGACGGGAGAGTGCAGGGAGGGAGAGTGCAGGGAGGGAGAGTGCAGGAAGGGAGAATGCAGGAAAGGAAATGGATTTCTTTGGCGAATTTGGGTGTGAGTTGAGAAGCGTGGAGAGTGAGAGAGGAGAGATAAAGTGAATGACGCGAAATAGAGGAGAAAGTCAGAGGAAGATGATAAGATAAGAGAGAAAAATACAAGAAGTGAGGGAATCGAATAAGACCAATGAATGAAAGAGTGAGAGAGATGAAGAAGAAGAAGTAATGGCAGGAGTGAGAGGAATGAGGGAGTGCGTGTATGAGGGGAGGAGGATGAGTGAGTGAGTGTGTGAGTGTGACAATGTGAGTGAGTGAGTGTGTAAGTGTGATAATGTGAGTGAGTGAGTGTGAGTGTGACAATGTGAGTGAGTGAGTGTGTGAGTGTGACAATGTGAGTGAGTGAGTGTGTGAGTGTGACAATGTGAGTGAGTGAGTGTGTGCGTGTGACAATGTGAGTGAGTGAGTGTGTGAGTGTGACAATGTGAGTGAGTGAGTATGACAATGTGAGTGAGTGAGTGTGTGAGTGTGACAATGTGAGTGAGACGGTGTGTGTGTCTGTGTGTGTGTGTGTGTGGGTGTGGGTGTATGAGAGACAGACAGACAGACAGACACAATATATATAATGATCGCAACTCATCACCAACATCACCTTTTTTTTTGCAATTTATAATCCTCTCAATTACTGACGACAGGAAGAACAAATTGGACTCATAGAGACGAAAGGACGAAGCTCAATAAGTATGCTTCGTCCTTTCGTCTGTGTAAGTCTAATTTGTTCGTCCTATTGATGACGAAGGGATTTAAATTATTATAATCCCTTTCGTCATTAATAGTGAACTCCGAGGACAGATTTATTTTTTTTATCTCCTGGGATAAAATTAATCAGATTTTTTTAAAGGATTATTTTAATTTTAGTTATTTTTTTATATAGTGGAAGACAGAGACTCGTGTGTGTGTGTGTGTGTGTGTGTGTGTGTGTGTGTGTGTGTGTGTGTGTGTGTGTGTGTAAAATAATAATAATAATAATAATTAACGGTTTATTGAAAGAGCTTGGCAGCCAAAAGGCTGAAAATATACAGTTACATATTTGGGGAATGGGTTACGAATTACAAATAATATACAAGCAACATAAGTGACACAAATAAGACATAAAATAACTTAGATGGGGAAAAGCTCAAACTACAGTTCATTTCAACATAGTGACAGTGTTACAGTATTACAAGTTATTGATAATTTTTACAATGGTTGGGACTGGGCTGTTCTTATAGCGATCAGTTCGTGCACGTATGGGCTGGATGCGGTTGTGGTGTCGAACAGCAATTCTCGGACAAGGGATCTCAGGTGGTAGTAGGAGCCGGTGTCGGGGATGTGTGTGTGTGTGTGTGTGTGTGTGTGTGTGTGTGTGTGTGTGTGTGTGTGTGTGTGTGTGTGTGTGTGTGTGACACCATAGCCTCCATTCGTATAATTGTTCTGACACACACTAGGTAACACTCTTTGCTAATTACAAACAATTCTTTATTAGAAGTCCTCCTCCTCACCTTCTTCTTCTTCTTCTTCTTCTTCTTCTTCTTCTTCTTCTTCTTCTTCCTCCTCCTCCTCCTCCTCCTCCTCCTCCTCCTCCTCCTCCAATACTCTGCTATTCCTCCCTTCCTTTGACGTCAATTCACTCAACATGTTCAAGTAAAAATGGAAAGAGAGAGATAGATAGTGAGAGAAAAAGAGAGAAAACAATTAAATGAATATATACATACAGAAGAGAGAGAGAGAGAGAGAGAGAGAGAGAGAGAGAGAGAGAGAGAGAGAGAGAGAGACGGGTGGGAGTGTGTATGTCTGGCCCCACTATTGGTAACGATGCTTTCAGTAAAACACGCTCCTTTCTCCTACCTGTCTCTCTCTGTCTCTTGTCTTTATCTCTTGTTGTGTGCGTGTGTTTCTCTCTCATTTTTATCTCTTGCTGTGTCTCTCTTGACTCTCTCTCTCTTTCAATTTTATAGGTTGTCTTAACTCTCTCTCTCTCTCTCTCTCTCTCTCTCTCTCTCTCTCTCTCTCTCTCTCTCTCTCTCTCTCTCTCTCTCTCCTACGTCACTGACCTTTTAAACAATGCAATATTAAACCCTGAGTCATATTCCTTAATGATCCTTTGGTATTGAAACCTTACATAATGTTGTACCTGAGAACCTTACTGTAATTATGATGATTACAGGTGTTAATTACTTGTCATTAATAATTCAGGTATCTAAGTCTGTATTTTTGGTTAGTAGGACCACCGAGAGATTTGCCTCCTCCGCCTAGATTATTTCACCTGAGGATTAACCACCCTAACCTAACCTAACCTAACCTAATCATAAAAAACACACTTTGATGTATACGAGTAACTCATGTCTGCAGTTTATATGGTATAAAAAAATTTCCAAGTTCCTCTTAAATCATAATTACTTTTCCTGTTTGTTTTTTTCAATTATGTCACTTGTGCTGTTCTCGTCCGGATTACCTCATATATTGCGTGACGTAATTCATGATGTATTGCGTGACGTAATTCATGATGTATTGCGTGACGTAATTCATGATGTATTGTGTGACGTAATTCATAATGTATTGCGTGACGTAATTCATGATGTATTGCGTGACGTAATTCATAATGTATTGCGTGACGTAATTCATAATGTATTGCGTGACGTAATTCATAATGTATTGCGTGACGTAATTCATGATGTATTGCGTGACGTAATTCAAAGCTCGCTGTATTCTCACCAAGGCACGTCGTCTCTCTCTCTACCAGTGTAATGTGTACTAGACCTTGTAAGTTATGGCTTGTAATATCCCGTTGAGAATTTAGGAAGGAAGGAAATTCACTTAAGGTGGATTGTGTGTGTTTGTTTGGATTATTAATATCAATTTTTTTTTCGTGTGAATTATTATAAGTTTTTATTTTTTTATTTTTTCTCTAATATTTGCTGTAATATTTTAAGTCCTTTTAAAAACCTATAAGAGGTGTTTTATGGTTGTGTGAAGAGCTCTCTCTCTCTCTCTCTCTCTCTCTCTCTCTCTCTCTCTCTCTCTCGATAGGTAGAAGGATAAATCGTGGCGAAATTCACCTCCGGGACTATTATAGGGTATTGGCGAGTAGGGTTAAAACCGAGATAAGGAAAGCAAAGAGGAATAATGAGGTAAGGATAGCAAGGGAGGCAAAGACAAACCCCAAAGGATTCTACCAAATGTATCAAACTAAAACACGAGAAAAGATTGGACCAATACGGTCAGACTCCGGCGAGCTCACTGATAACGACGGAGAAATGAGCAATAATTTGAATAAATATTTTTCAACAGTTTTCACCACCGAAAATTTAAACATGATACCCGAGGCACCGACTCTATTCAGAGATAGTGAAGAAAACAAATTAAGTGAGATAGTAGTGACTAGTAACGATGTTAGTAAGAAAATAGACAAACTAAAGCCTAATAAGTCACCTGGTCCCGATGAGATATTTGCCAGAGTATTAAAGGAATGTAAGGAAGAGCTTAGTATGCCCTTAGCAAAGTTGTTTAACATGTCCTTAAAAACAGGTGTAGTACCAGAATCCTGGAGGATAGCGAATGTAATACCGATTTTCAAGAAGGGGGATAGATCACTATCCTCTAACTACCGCCCAATCAGTCTAACATCAATAGTAGGCAAATTACTGGAAGCAATCATTTCAAACTCTATTCGAAATCACCTGGAGAAGCACCGATTGATCAATGATTCCCAACATGGCTTCACAAGCGGACGTTCTTGCCTAACTAATCTATTAACATTCTTTTCATCAGTTTTCGAATTGGTGGACGAGGGGCACAATTATGATGTGGTATATCTCGACTTTAGCAAAGCCTTCGACAGAGTCCCCCACGAAAGACTAATTTGAAAGGTAGAAGCTCATGGCATCAAAGGTGACATCCATAAATGGATTAGGGCGTGGTTACAGGACAGGAAACAGCGAGTGAGCATTAACGGCACTAAGTCCCATTGGAGCAACGTCACAAGTGGAGTTCCCCAAGGCTCTCTCTCTCTCTCTCTCTCTCTCTCTCTCTCTCTCTCTCTCTCTCTCTCTCTCTCTCTCTCTCTCTCTCTCTCTCTCTCTCTCTCTCTCTCTCTCTCCTTCCCAGGCACCGTGATGCTCTCCCTCATTGGCAACATGATAGTAACCACCACGACTCTTACTAGTTACAGAGACGACGTGTATTGTCCGGAGAGAGAGAGAGAGAGAGAGAGAGAGAGAGAGAGAGAGAGAGAGAGAGAGATATTTATGTTCTTACACATAACCCAAATAATTTTATGAGGTTTTGGCACTGTTACTCTCCTATATATACGACCCATGGCCAAGGTCTCAGTGCCACTAAAGCAGAGATCGTAAAGCATCATAGTGTGTGTGTGTGTGTGTGTGTGTGTGTGTGTGTATGTGTATGTATACTCTTACCATCACCACCATCATCATCATCACCACCATCACCACCATCATCACCACCATCACCACCATCACCACCATCATCATCATCACCATCATCACCACCATCACCACCATCACCACCATCATCATCATCACCACTATCATCACCATCACCACCATCACCACCATCATCACCACCATCACCACCATCACCACCATCATCACCTTCAGTAATTCCACAACACGTTGATTCACTCACTTCACCTGACGTTGAAAAACATATACCTGTTCAGTATTCTACCTGTTACCACATGTGCATCCTCCTCTCCTCTCTGATGCTTCAAAGTGATGCTGAGAGAGAGAGAGAGAGAGAGAGAGAGAGAGAGAGAGAGAGAGAGAGAGATGTTTTGTAGTCCATCACTTTAGCTTCCACAGATTTCTCAGATTTTTACGTTCTCAGATTTTTCTCTCACTCACAGCAGAACGAACTCACAGACGTCTTTACTTGAGTTTGTGAATACCTATTTTTCTTTTTACTGTTTAGTCATGAATATATAGAGAGTGTTTAACTATGATATGTGTTTGGGGGAGGAAGAGGAAGAAAGAGAGAGAGGTGATGGTGGGGTGTAGTGGTGACTCTCTCTCTCTCTCTCTCTCTCTCTCTCTCTCTCTCTCTCTCTCTCTCTCTCTCTCTCTCTCTCTCTCTCTCTCTCTCTCTCTTGGCCTTTCTCCTTCCTCTCATCATCTTCTCCTCTCTTTCTTTCCCCTTCCATCATCCATCTTCTCCCACATCAACAACATCTCAGTATCTTCATCTCCTCTTTCATCATGCTCTCCCATGTCCCATTTATCATCCTCACACCCTTCGTTCTCTTCTTCTTATCCTCCCCCTCTCCTCACTTCTCAAGGCCACTCACTCCTCTCCCTCATTTATTACTATCTTTCTCTACCCACCTTACTCTCATCGTCCTTCATACCTCTCCCTCACTTCTCACCGTCTCTCATACCTCTCCCTCACTTCTCACCGTCTCTCATTCCTCTCCCTCACTTCTCACCGTCTCTCATACCTCTCCCTCACTTCTCACCGTCTCTCATTCCTCTCCCTCACTTCTCACCGTCTCTCATACCTCTCCCTCACTTCTCTCCGTCTCTCATACCTCTCCCTCACTTCTCTCCGTCTCTCATTCCTCTCCCTCACTTCTCACCGTCTCTCATTCCTCTCCCTCACTTCTCACCGTCTCTCATTCCTCTCCCTCACTTCTCACCGTCTCTCATACCTCTCCCTCACTTCTCACCGTCTCTCATTCCTCTCCCTCACTTCTCACCGTCTCTCATACCTCTCCCTCACTTCTCACCGTCTCTCATACCTCTCCCTCACTTCTCACCGTCTCTCATACCTCTCCCTCACTTCTCACCGTCTCTCATACCTCTCCCTCACTTCTCACCGTCTCTCATTCCTCTCCCTCACTTCTCACCGTCTCTCATACCTCTCCCTCACTTCTCTCCGTCTCTCATACCTCTCCCTCACTTCTCACCGTCTCTCATTCCTCTCCCTCACTTCTCACCGTCTCTCATTCCTCTCCCTCACTTCTCACCGTCTCTCATTCCTCTCCCTCACTTCTCACCGTCTCTCATACCTCTCCCTCACTTCTCACCGTCTCTCATACCTCTCCCTCACTTCTCTCCGTCTCTCATACCTCTCCCTCACTTCTCACCGTCTCTCATTCCTCTCCCTCACTTCTCACCGTCTCTCATTCCTCTCCCTCACTTCTCACCGTCTCTCATTCCTCTCCCTCACTTCTCACCGTCTCTCATTCCTCTCCCTCACTTCTCACCGTCTCTCATACCTCTCCCTCACTTCTCACCGTCTCTCATTCCTCTCCCTCACTTCTCACCGTCTCTCAGTCCTCTCCCTCACTTCTCACCGTCTCTCATACCTCTCCCTCACTTCTCACCGTCTCTCATTCCTCTCCCTCACTTCTCACCGTCTCTCATTCCTCTCCCTCACTTCTCTCCGTCTCTCATACCTCTCCCTCACTTCTCACTCCTCTCCTCACCCCTCACCACCACACACTCTTCTCACTTCTCACCTAAAGCAACTGAAACAAGACGAACCTTAATGAACGAGTCAGTGAAGCAAACGAACCAGACGTCAGTGAAGCAAACGAACTAGTCATCAGTGAAGCAAACGAACCAGACGTCAGTGAAGCAAACGAACTAGTCATCAGTGAAGCAAACGAACCAGACGTCAGTGAAGCAAATGAACCAGACGTCAGTGAAGCAAACGAACTTGTCATCAGTGAAGCAAACGAACCAGTCTTTGGTCCCCTTTGCACTCTACCAGATAATTATTAATCATATCTTCCATAGTGAATAATTAATTCTCTTGATCCAGTTGTGTGTTGGTGTGGTCAAAGGGTTAATGATAGGCGACAGGTGAGGTAATGATAGGCGACAGGTGAGGTAATGATAGGCAACAGGTGAGGTAATGATAGGCGACAGGTGAGGTAGAGGCGTAAAGGTTACCTGAAGATTAGACAACCTCACCTTATTTTACCTGGTGATTTCTGAACAGTTTTATGCTACTTGGGAGGTTGGGTTAGGTTAGGTTAGGTCATTATATTTTGTTTATTTCTTAAAAAGGCGATTAAATTAGGTTAGGTTAGGTTCGGTTATAATACGTTATCTACTGTTAGGTTAGCTTAGGTTAGGTTAGGTTAGGTTAGGTTAGGTTAAGTTAGGTTAAGTAAATGTAAAAAGCAACACGCCAGAAAAAACGCTTAAGTGAATTGAAGCCATCGCCAGCACCACCCCTCTGTAGGTAATAAACGGGTATTATAATCTTGATGGCTTCTAATGACTCTCGCAAACAGTAATGAGGAACACACCGACACCCCTCTTCAGTAGCAGACAAGTCTATTATAATGACCAGACCTAACCTGACCTGACCTAACCTGACCTAACCTAACCTAACCTGACCTGCCAGCAGAAGGAAGGTATACAGACCTGTCATCGTGTTTGTCATTCACTTGTCAGAGTATTTGAGTTGTTTGTTGAGGAAAACTTTGAGCAATACAAGGGAAAGTTTCACCCAGGACGCAAGAGTTATGCTGTAGAAAGTTTGCTGTAGTATCAAAACATCACCAAGAGGTCAGTACTGTAGTCATTTGTGTACTGTCTCTTACACCTCCATCTTTACTACTTACACTTCTCCTCCACGCCCACACTCATCCATTCACCCATCTCCTCCACGCCCACACTCATCCATTCACCCATCTCCTCCACGCCCACACTCATCCATTCACCCATCTCCTCCACACTCATCCTCCACCACTCATCTCTATCGTCTACCCATCCATTCCACACACCCCCTTCTCACTCCTCCTCTACTCATCCACCTCCTATCTGCCTTTCCATCCACCTCCATACTCCCCATTTCTCCACACTCATCCTCCAGCAACTCACCTCCTCCTACATCCATCCATCTCTTCCACCCACCCACCCACCCACCCACCCACCCAACTGCAACTCTTACCATGACTCGTAACAATGGTTTTAAATTAGACAAATTTAGATTTAGGCGTGAAATAGGTAAAAACTGGTTTGGAAACAGAGTAGTGGATGAATGGAACAAGTTACCAAATATCATCATTAACTCGAATACGCTGAATAGCTTCAAACATAGGTTGGATGCTTATATGAGCAACAGGGGTTGGGTGTAAACGGGACTGCCCAGTATGGGCCAATAGGCCCGCTGCAGTTTCCTCCATTCTTATGTTCTTATGTTCTTAACTCTAACTATGCAGCAACACAATCGGGTCACATCATCCCACAGCGACCTTCCATAATTGTGAACGTCTGTCAGAGCTGGTTGGATACTTGGTGTTCCCAGGAGGACAAGGGACTCCAGGTGTGGTTAGGTATCCTTCAGCTTATTTCACCTGATGATTAAATTTCCTAGTGTAAGTGGAGGGTTAGGTTAGGTTAAGGTTAGGTTAAGGTTAGGTTAGGTTAGGTTAGGTTAGGTTAGGTTTTGGGTTAGGTTAACGTAGCGGTATTTAATCATCAAATGAAATAAACTGGGGTGCCTAATCTTCAGGTTATCCCTTATCAGTAATAACCTCCACTGTCTGCCAAGTTTACTATTTCGATGTTACGATGGAGAGACTGTGATGAGCTGAATATAGAGGATCGAAGCTTCGTACATGAGGACAAAAGAACATAAGAATGGCGGAAACTGCAGCGGGCCTATTGGTCCATACTAGGCAGTCCCGTTTACACCCAACCCCTATCGCTCTTATATCCGCCCAACTTATATATGAAGCTTCCCAACGTGTTCGAGTTAATGATGATGTTTGGTAACTTGTTCCATTCATCCACTACTCTATTTCCAAACCAGTGTTTACCTATCTCACGCATAAATCTAAATTTGTCTAATTTATAACCATTGCTACGGGTTCGCTCCTGGTTGGATAGTTTGAGTACCTTTGTTATATCACCTTTGTTTAGCCCTGACTTCCATTTATACACCTCTATCAGGTCGCCCCTCACTCTACGTCTCTCGAGGGAGTGCAAATTAAAATGCTTTAACCTGTCTCTGTACTCAAGGTTCCTAATGCCCGGGATTATTCGCAGCTTCTAACACAAATGGTCGAGGTTTCTAACAGTGTCTCGTGAAACAGTAAACCCGGCCAGGCAGACACACAGGATGGTTCTTATTTACATACAGTGGGTGAGGGAACCTTACTGTTTCTGTTTTCTCTCTATTTTTATGACTTTCTCAAGCTGTGTGTGTGTGTGTGTGTGTGTGGAGGGGTGGATAGGTGTTGTTTATGTGTGTGTAGGCGGATAGGTGTTGTGTGTGTGTGTGTGTGTGTGTAGGTGGATAGGTGTGTGTGTGTGTGTGTGTGTATTTGTGTATCATCTTTCCTCTGTTATAAGAAGTATTAAACTCTTCACTAACTTATCGCCTAGCCATCACAAACACTCACATGACCACACCATCATCCTCACACACTACACAAACAACAAAACAAACACTCACATGACCACACCATCATCCACACACACTACACAAACAAGAAAACAAACACTCACATGACCACACCATCATCCTCACACTACACAAACAACAAAACAAACACTCACATGACCACACCATCATCCACACACTACACAAACAAGAAAACAAACACTCACATGACCACACCATCATCCACACACTACACAAACAAGAAAACAAACACTCACATGACCACACCATCATCCACACACACTACACAAACAAGAAAACAAACACTCACATGACCACACCATCATCCACACACTACACAAACAAGAAAACAAACACTCACATGACCACACCATCATCCTCACACTACACAAACAAGAAAATAAACACTCACATGACCACACCACCATCCACACACACTACACAAACAAGAAAATAAACACAGTAATCACCAGTTTCAACATTCATTACAAACAAACAAACAAAAAAACAAACACACTATACTGTATGATGTAGGGTCAACAATCATAAGTAATTGTATGACCAGCTGAGTAGTGATCAAACCTTTCACTGATCCCCTAAAACCAGCTGACCAAACCTTTCACTGATCTAATAAACCAGCTGACCAGACCTTTCACTGATCTAATAAACCAGCTGACCAGACCTTTCACTGATCTAATAAACCAGCTGACCAGACCTTTCACTGATCTAATAAACCAGCTGACCAAACCTTTCACTGATCTAATAAACCAGCTGACCAGACCTTTCACTGATCTGATAAACCAGCTGACCAGACCTTTCACTGATCTAATAAACCAGCTGACCAGACCTTTCACTGATCTAATAAACCAGCTGATCAGACCTTTCACTGATCTAATAAACCAGCTGACCAAACCTTTCACTGATCTAATAAACCAGCTGATCAAACCTTTCACTGATCTAATAAACCAGCTGACCAGACCTTTCACTGATCTAATAAACCAGCTGATCAAACCTTTCACTGATCCCCTAAGACCAGCTGATCAAACCTTTCACTGTTCCCTTAAGACCAGCTGACCAACTCTCTCATTGAGCCGACATGTAAGCTGTGTTAACAAGAGTATTAACATCAGGTAGGAGATATATTTGGGGCAGGAAATAAGTCTTTGTTCTGGAATGTGTCAGATGTGATGCTCGGATAAGTTAAGAGGATTATGGTAATCAGCTTTAACAGTAAACAAAGAATAATGAGGAAAATTCTTGATTTAAACTACAGTAACTTGTTATGACCTGACATGACCTAACTTGACCTGATCTAACCTAACCTAACCTTACCAAACCCGACCTAATCTAACCGAACCTAACTTGTTTGTTTGTTGTTGTGGTTATTGTTTTAGCCTTTCTATTTATTGTTGTCGATGTTTATATTGTTGTTGTTGGAATATAACAAAGGTATTCAAACTATCCAACCAGGAGCGAACTCGTAGCAATGGTTTTAAATGTTATTAATTTATTATTATTGTTGTCATTATCGTTGTTGTTGTTGTTTTTGTTGTTGTCAGTGTCGTTGTTGTTGTTGTAAGTCTCAGGTGCTGTAACAAATAAAATTGAATTGTTTAGACCATGTAATTATGACCACGAGGAAGTTTGTGTGAATGAATGGGATTTGTTGTGGATCACCTGAAGATTAGCCCCCCCCTCCCAAGCTTGTTTGACCTGTAGGTTAAACCAGCCTAATGTTACCTGGAGTAAGTTAGGTTAGGTTAAGTCAGGTTAAGTTACGAAGAAGAAGAAGAAGAGATTATGAAGAAGAAGAAGAAGAAGAGATTATGAAGAAGAAGAAGAAGAAGAGATTATGAAGAAGAAGAAGAAGAAGAAGAAGAAGAAGAGATTATGAAGAAGAAGAAGAAGAAAAAGAAGAAGAAGAAGAAGAAGAAGAAGAAGAAGAAGATTATCAAGAAGAAGAAGAAGAAGAAGAAGAAGAGATTATGATGAAAAAGAAGAAGATGAAGACTATTAAGAAGAAGATTATGAAAAAGAAGAAGAAAAGAAAACAAAGATGAAGAAAACGACGACAAAGAAGAAAGAAATAATAAATAACCAACACTAAAATATAGATCAACACAGAGAATGGTGTTATCAGGACGGAGCCTCAGAGACTGTTACACCCCGCGTCCAGGCTTGTGTTGTGAGGCAGAGATACACAGTAAACAGTACGTCAATAATAATAAATGGTAGGGTCGATGATAGCATATACACCAGGGAGTTCTTCTTCTTCTTCTTCTTGTTCTTCTTCTTCTTCGTTTTCTTCTTGTTCTTATTGTTCTTCTACTTTTTCTTCTTGTTCTTCTACTTTTTCTTCTTGTTCTTCTTATTCTTGTTCTTGTTCTTCTTTTTCTTCTTTTTCTTCTTCTTCTTCTTCTTCTTCTTCGTTTTCTTCTTGTTCTTCTTGTTCTTCTTGTTCTTCGTCTTCTTGTTCTTCTTGTTCTTCTTTTTCTTCTTGTTCTTCGTTTTCTTGTTCTTGTTTTTGTTTTTTTCTCTCATTAGTCCTCCTCTCATCCTCTCCCTCTGCTTATCCCACTCATCCTTCTTCTCTCGCCTCTTTTCCTCTTCTTCTCCACGTACATAAGGCTCAATATCTTTATCCCTCCCCCCCCCTTCTCTCTCTTTCTCTCTCAGTCAGAATGTTTTGCCTCTGTAAGCTTGTCGTCGTATTTTTCCACCTTCTTTTGAGAGAAAAAAACATCTAAAAAAATCAGTGTGTCAGATTAGCTTCACGAACCAATGGGAACCAATACACACAGGACGCGTTAGTCTTTTGTTCCATTGTTTTGTTTTGGGGTTGAAATATTTATATGTATAATTCTTTTCCCTGGTGTGTTAGTGGATTAAACTTAAGCCCCAAAAAATAAAAAGATAAATAAAAAATATCTAGATTTTTGTTTTAAAGTTTGGAGTGAAAAGTAATGTTTTTTCTCTTGTGTTTTGATTTTTATTTTATATAGAGTTGATGATGTAATCGAATCCTCCGTCCCAGTAGATTCGATAGTCATTTTTTTCTTGCTTTATTTATTTTTTCTTATATAATATCGTAGAGGGTTTGTCTCTTATCTCTAATTTTGTGTATTAGTTTAAGTGAGTTGGTAAGATGTCGGTATTATTATATAGAACATAGGGGAAGTTCTTTACCTCCCATAGCAAACTACAACACAAAATTGGTACTGGTCTTGGGCTGGTGAGTGTGTGGGAACAGGGGCAGATGATCACCTCCCACTACCACCTAATAACTCACCTGGGCGGCCACCTATCCATACTTTAGTCTAGACAGGTGAGTATGGAAACGGGCAGATCATCATTTCTTAGCACCACCTGATAACTCACCTGGGCGGCTACCTGCCCCTTCTTGAGCCTGGGCAGGTCAGTGTGGGAGAAGGGGGAGTTCATCCAGGGCTTCTCTTGGGTCAGGTCGCTGGACAGGTTGAAGGAGTGAAGTTTATTGTGCAGGAACATCCTCACGTTCCACGCCATGTCGTTGTGTCTGTGTGGAGGAGAGGAGACACAGTGAGTCACCAGCATAGGTAGTAGGCAGCTACCAAACAGGGAGGTCCTACCGCCTGGGAAGATAATGGAAGCATAATGTATTGTCTAATGGTAGACCCTGCTGCCATATGGCATCACGAAATTGTGACCAAGTCCCAGGTTGCTGATCTGACTTTCTGCCTCATGTACACACAATTGCAGGTCTCAGTTGTTTCTCAACCTATTGACGACACAACATACATATATCGTATATGTCGTTTCTCACTTTTGATTTGTTTTATTTTTTCCATTTCTGTATTTATTTGTAATTTTTATGGTGCAGTTTTTTTCTAGGCCCTGGTGGGTCGATGACCTGTGCCCGGGTGTGCTAATCCCCTTCAAGAAATCACCAGCGAGTCAAACCGAATCACCAGAGCCACAAGCGACAAGATATTAAACATTAGTGATGAATCGTTAAAAATATTATAAATAAATTGTTAAACATTACCGATTAATCGTTAAAACATTACCAAGAAATTTTTAAAACATAGCGATAAAACACTGACGATATGAACCAGAAATGAAAAGCTTTCCATTGACATTTTAAAATCACATTTGCGTATTACAAATGACAGTCGTTAACAGCCATAACATATATCAAGTGTGTGTTAATAATCCCGTAATGGTATTTAATGGTATTAGAGGGTAATATATACCTGACCCTTTATTATTTAATATTGAAAATAGTACAGGTAAATTCTCCACACCTGTCCAAATATTATCGTTTACCTGAATTTCATGCAAATTTTAATGGGTTTATATTTTGAGTATGTTTTGTACCTGTGTGTGACTTGTTAATTATACGTGGTGAGTCGTGTGTTTTATTGGTGGTAATGCATACATACGTACATACATACATACATACATACATACATACATACATACATACATACAGGTACATATATACTGTGACCTGGTGACTTTGTAAACCTTTTGTCCTTGTAACCTTGTAATTCACCAGGTCACATCAATAAGCTTCTGTATATCTTGCCGTCAGTAAGCCGCTAAGTATCCAGCTTGAGTCAGCTTTAAGACGTTACTTCTTCGCCTAATCTTTTAAGAAGTTTCTGCAACAAACAGAAGACCTGGCCACGCACAGCTTTTTTTTTATCTAATGGTCGTTGCAAAAAGTGTGTGTGTGTGTGTGTGTGTGTGTGTGTGTGTGTGTGTGTGTGTGTGTGTGTGTGTGTCCCTTCTGCAGGAGCGTAGACGATAACCTTTGTCTCCGTCGTGTGGGGGAACTGGTCACGTCACTTGTAAACGTCAACACAACAGTAGTAACAGACAAACTTCTCAATTCCATCTGGCTTTTCCTGTTAGAGAGAGAGAGAGAGAGAGAGAGAGAGAGAGAGAGAGAGAGAGAGAGAGATTAGACTCAACACTGGTAAGCTCCAGAGTTACGACCACCAACACGCAGAAGATAATTTTAATGTTTGTTATTCTTTTATATACTTACAACATGACTGAGAATACTTTAATAGTTTGTGTGGCAAATGTGGGAGAGAAGAAGAACATAAGAACATAAGAAAATAAGGAGTCTGCAATAGGCCGGTTGGCCTGTGCATGGCAGCTCCTGTCGAGAGTTACTACCACTCTCTATCATCCATGAATCTATCTAGCCTCCTTTTGAAACTTTCCAGAGTTCCCGCACTTACTACAAAGTTGCTAAGCTTGTTCCACTCGTCCACCACCCTATTTGTGAACCAGTTTCTTCCTATCTCCCTCCTAAACCTAAACTTATCCAACTTGAATCCGTTGCTCCGAGTCCTATCCTGCTCGGATATTATAAGAACTTTATCTATATCGCCTTTATTGATTCCTTTCACCCACTTAAATACTTCTATCATTTCTCCCCGCACTCTTCGTCTTTCTAGGGAATGCAAGTTAAGTTTCTTTAATCTATCCTGATATGGAAGGTTTCTAAGTCCCGGAATCATTTTTGTCATTCTTCGCTGCACCGACTCTAGTGAATTTATATCCATTCTATAATAGGGGCACCAGAACTGAACGGCATAATCGAGGTGCGGCCTGACTAGCGCAAGATATAGTTGCAATAAGACCTCTGCACTCTTGTTACTTACACTTCTAGATATAAAACCCAATACTCTGTTTGCCTTATTTCGAACATTAACGCACTGTTTTCTAGGCCGTAGGTCCGGGCTTACAAGTACCCCTAGGTCTCTTTCACAAGTCGACTTCTCTTGGTTGATGTTGTTAAGGCTGTATACATTATAAGTATTTGTTCTTCCAATATTAAGTACGCTGCACTTGCTGGTGTTAAATTTCATTTGCCATTTTTCTGACCACTCCTGCAGTTTATTTAGATCCTCCTGTAATGCATTTGCATCCTGCCCTGAATTAATATGCCGCCCTATTTTGGTGTCATCCGCAAACTTGCTTATGTCACTGCTGATCCCAGTATCTAAATCGTGTATGTGGATTATGAACAAGAGTGGGCCTCGTACTGACCCCTGGGGAACCCCACTGGTTACACGGCCCCACTCAGATTTAACACCATCTACGCTGACCCTCTGCCTTCTATCGGTGAGCCATGATTTAATCCAATTTAAAACTTTCCCCTCGACACCATGAGCCTTAATCTATCTCAGAAGCCTCTGATGCGGTACTCTGTCAAATGCTTTGCTAAAGTCTAAGTAAATAACATCGTAATTTTCGTCATTATCTACTACCTCGAAGACTTTCCCTAAAAACGTTAGCAGATTTGTTAGACAAGATTTTCCCTTTGTAAACCCATGTTGAGAGAGAGAGAGAGAGAGAGAGAGAGAGAGAGAGAGAGAGAGCTGGACAATAGAAAGAGGCTGAGAAGAAGTAATGGAACGAGGCAAGATGGAGGAGGATTAAGGGCGAATGTGGTGGAGGGAAAGAGAGAAAGAAAGAGAGAAAGAGAGAAAGAACCAATCACGTTCTCTAACATCGTTCCTGTATCCGTACCCACCCACCACCTCCACACCCTCACCACCTCCACACCCTCACCACCTCCACACCCTCACCACCCCAACAACCTCACCACCTCCACACCCTCACCACCTCCACACCCTCACCACCTCCACACCCTCACCACCTCCACACCCTCACCACCTCCACACCCTCACCACCTCCACACCTTTACCACCTCCACACCCTCACCACCTCCACACCCTCACCACCTCCACACCCTCACCACCTCCACACCCTCACCACTTCCACACCCTCACCACCTCCACACCCTCACCACCTCCACACCCTCACCACACTTTAAAAATATTATAAATTACAAAGGCTTTTATTTTTTTAGCACCGTCAGCCATTATAACAAACTATGAGGTACTGTACAGTGGTTAGGGTACAGGTGTGTGTTAATGAGGGTTAACGACAAGATGCAGGTAAGCTGGTGATTATAGTCCTGTTGTTGTTGATGTGTTGTTGTTGATGTTGTTGTTGTTATTATTATTATTATTATTATTATTATTATTATTATTATTTTATTATTATTATTATTATTATTATTATTATTATTTTATTATTATTATTATTATTATTATTATTATTATTATTATTATTGTTTTATTTTTATTATTATTATTATTATTATTATTATTATTATTATTATTATTATTATTAGTATTAGTATCATATTATATTTCATTCTAAAAATAAAAACAAATAGAATAAGATCCCTCCTCTCTCTCTCTCTCTCTCTCTCTCTCTCTCTCTCTCTCTCTCAAGCAATAAAGAGAGGGAGAGAGGGAGTAATGGTCGTCTCATGCATCTGGCAACAGTGGGGCCTAGGCTGAGAGAGATAAGCGAGATATGTGGAAGGCTATTGAATTGACCAAGTTTAGTTGGTTAAAGTGAGGAGAGAGAGAGAGAGAGAGAGAGAGAGAGAGAGAGAGAGAGAGAGAGAGAGAGAGAGAGAGAGAGAGATTAGCCCCAGGTTATTTTTCGAAAAGATTTTATCGCCCTTTCTTCTTCTTCTTCTTCTTCTTCTTCTTCTTCTTCTTCTTCCTCCTCTTACTCTTTCTCCATCTGCTTCTTCTCCTCTTTCAACTTCCTCTTTTCTTACTCTCCTCCTCCTCTTTCCACTAATTTCCTCCTCCCTTCCCTTCCTCCTACTTGCATTCTCTCCTGCTTCACCTTCCTTTCTTCCTCCTACTCCTTGTCTTCCCTTTCCTCTTCGTCGTCCTCCCGTTCTTCCTCTTCCTTCTCGTAATCTTCCCCTTCTTCCTCTTCCTCGTCGTCCTACTCTTCCTCCCCCCTTCCCTTTCCTCACCCTCCACCTCCTCATTCTTCCATTTCTCCTCCTCCTCCTCCTCCTCCTCCTCCTCCTCCTCCTCCTACTACTACTACTACTACTACTACTACTACTACTACTACTACTACTACTACTACTACTACTACTTTTTTTTTTTTTTTTTAACGTGGCCTCCATCCTCCCCCAATAGCCACACCTTCGCCACCATTTATTTACCTTAATATTAAATATCCTAATACATAATAAGCTATCCTATCTGTGTTAAATTAGTTGAGCCGCATATCTATGCGGCATTCAGTGACTGTAGCCTCATAGTCAATATCTGCAGCAGTTGTCGGAGTAGGGGCAGAAGCTCTCGTTCCCCTGAGGCAGAGCAAAGCCGACCGAAGGAGAGAGAAGGACAGTCGACATCTCATCCAGGCTGTAACATAACTTCTGGGCTGCTGCTTCTGTTCGGAGATCAACTCCGCGAGTCTGGCGTAGAAACATCTTGCACTTGGGCCCATCCCACCAGAGGTTGTGAACACTAGAGGAGTGAAGCTGCCTTGATCCACGTTTTGAATTCTCTCCCCATATGCCCTTCTCTTGTCGTTCTCGTTCCTCCTATGTGCAGCATCGAGAGCTAGGTTACGGTGACAAGTGGCCATGGGATCAAAAATCCTGATGTCGAAGAAAGCTCGCTGTCCCCGCGTCCAGAATCCTCGAGCACTGACGTCCACACGGGCTTCGTTAGATGTGTTTGAAGTCCTATGTTGGAAGATCTCACCATCCAGTGGAAGGGGTCGTTTTACATGGTCCGGCGATTTTTTAACATATGCTGTGAGATCCTTACCTCGTCATGCCTCATGCATATGAAGCCCCCCCCTTCTTGCAGACCATGGCGTGATCGCCGTCATAGGAAGAGCCACACACGCATTGGGAGGGCAAACCACTACTACTACTACTACTACTACTACTACTACTACTACTACTACTACTACTACTACTCCTCCTCCTTCACATTACCCAACTGGTGCAGTGTAAGGTAGGGAGAACAGTCACCTAGGCGACACGAGTCATATTTCCCACCAATAATCCGATTTGCATTGCCGGCTCAAATCTTATACTTGTCAGCTTGAATGGTCTCTTGAGGCGGTGGTGTGAAGCTCCATGGCAAAGCTTAAAGCTGTTGACGATATCTGTTGCAAGAAGTGTGCATTGCCATTCACACCGTTGCAGGATTTTTTATTCACACTTGTGGATTTTCTGGGATGTGAGTTTGTCAGTAAGTAAAAATATATTCTTTATGTATATTTTTTTCTTTATTTCTTTCTTTCTTTCTTTCTTTCGTTCTATCTTTCTTTCTTTCTTTCTTTCTGTCTTTCTTTCACTTTTCTCCTCTTTCTTTCCTTCTTTCTTTCTTTCTTTCTTAGTTCGTTTAAAAATTTCCTCTCTCTCTCTCTCTCTCTCTCTCTCTCTCTCTCTCTCTCTCTCTCTCTCTCTCTCTCTCTCTCTCTCTCTCTCTCTCTCTCTCTCTCCTCTATATATCACCAGTTAACAGTCACCTACGTCACCTCTACATGAACTGGAAGACAACTCATTTATTTATTATATATAATTTATCTCAAGCTTCTGGTAACATCTAATTACTTTTAATATAACAAAAAAAACCAAATTACCTTTTAAGTATAACAACAATAACACACAACACAGTTCACTAAAACAACAACCGGAACGACAATTACAACTTCTTTAACAAACAAAGCAACCCGCAGCAACGACAACAACAACAAAAGAGCTAGAACAGGAACAACCACAACAACAACAACAACAACAACAACACAATACAATGCGTTAAAACAAGAAAAACAACAACAACAACAACGACAACACAATACAATGCATTAATTAAAACAACAACAACATTGATCCCCTATTTAGTGTAGAATTTTAGGATGGTGAACACAGGTAGAAATACTTAATTAATGCCGGTGTCACCTGGGGAAAATTTTATAATAATACTAAGGGGGGGGGGTGAAGGTACAGGTAATTGATATGGATTAAAATTTGAATAAAAAAATCCTTTAAGTCGTGTCTTTCCAGGGAGGAGGGGCAGGGGGAGGTGGAGGAGGGGCAGGGGGAGGTGGAGGAGGGGGGGGGGTGTTCAGGTGAGGTGTGTTACGAAGTTTAAGTCTGAACCTTGAACTTTCTCCTCCTCCTCCTCCTCCTCCTCGACCGTTCATGAACTTTAAGAGTGAACCTTGAGCGTCCTCCTCTGTTCATGAGCTCCAAGACCTTTGCTTCTGCGTTCATGAGTATTAAGTCTGAACTCTGAGTATTAACAGTGAACCTTGAACCTTCCCCATTGTTCATGAACCTTAAGACTGAACCTCCTCCGTCCACAGTAGACTTTAACCACTATGTACTGTAATATCCTGTATCGTAATTAGCGTAAAATTTAATATCAGAGGTAGTAGGTAGTAAACAGCTACCAAACAGGGAGGTCCCACCGCCTGGGAAGATATTGGAAGCATAATGTGTTGTCTAATGGTAGACCCTGCTGCCATATGGCATCACAAAAATTGTGACCAAGTCCCAGGTTGCTGATCTGACTTTCTGCCTCATTTACACACAATTGCAGGGTCTCAGTTGTTTCTCTCACTATTGACAACACAACATACATAAAGCTTCTCTCACTCTTTATATGATTTTTTCCTATATTTATTTTTCCTTTTCTCTCTCCCCCCAGGCCCCGTTGTGGGTCGGTGACCTGTGCCCGGAAGGGTTAATCCCCATAAGAAAAAACGCTATATAATTCGTAATTTAATTTAATATTTTCTGTGGAATTTAATATCCCTGAATACCGATCATAACCCTCTATATATATATACGATCATTATATTCTGAAAACACGAACGAGTGAACATGACCTAAAAAAAATAAGGAAATAATAAAATAAAGAACAATCGAGTGAAAATAATCCCCAAAATAAAGAAAAAAATTATCACGTATTAATTATGTGGGTCAATCATTTCCTCGTTGACTGAGAAGAGAGGAAGGCGCACCTCTGGTAAAGTCTCAGGGTGAATTTGACTCCACATTTGAAGCAAGGTGACGTTAGTGTGTGATGGAGAGGCGACAATCTGCGGGTGTAGGCTGGAGAGTTTAGCTTGATGCAATATGCTGCACTAGTGAACGCTTCTCTCCCCCTCTCTTCTCTAAACCCGTGAGTGATGAGCTGTTGTGAGGCAGTGTGTAGATTGACCCAGGGAGAGGAAGGGAGGGGTATGGGAGAGGAAGGGAGGGGTAAAGGAGAGGAAGGGAGGGGTAAAGGAGAGGAAGGGAGGGGTAAAGGAGAGGAAGGGTAAAGGAGAGGAAGGGAGGGGTAAAGGAGAGGAAGGGAGGGGAAGGGGGATGGTGGTATAAAACTTCGATAAAATGAGCCTGTGTGTGTGTGTGTGTGTGTGTGTGTGTGTGTGTGTGTGTGTGTGTGTCAGGAATCAGGTGTGAACTTTCCTCCTTCACTGTTGATATGATTATGTTTTCTTATCTGCCTCTCACCACGACGCGAAAGTAGCAGCTCTCTCTCTCTCTCTCTCTCTCTCTCTCTCTCTCTCTCTCTCTCTCTACATATATATATTATATATATATATATATATATATTATATATTACTATATATATATATATATATATGCAAGTAAATCACTGTAGGTGCGCGTGATCTAGGTATATGCTGATAACCACCAGGAAAGAAGAAACACGAAGTTCCCAAGCGCTTTCGTGTAATTCACATCTTCAGGGGTGAGTACAGACTAGATAGAGTAATGCAGAACAAGATGAATATATACAGAGGAGGGTGAGACCAGGTCCACAATGGTCAGGTAAAGACCCTACTAATCTTTAAATGGCACACAACGGTTGGTGGTTGGGTCAGATGGGACAGTGACCCGCCCTCTCACCTGATCACAAATCTTCTTAATTACAAAGTTGTCCAGCTTGTACAAGCCGTTACTCAAATTCATGTTGAATGCTTCGGTATGTTTAATAAGACTAGATTCTATGATGTTCCTACTATCAATTGAATTACATGGTAATATTGAGGAGGCATTATCCCAGTCAATGCAATGCTTGTTATCCCTCAAATGAACAAACAGAGCATTGGATTCCTGGCCTGTCCTGACACTGTATTTGTGTTGTTTAATTCTAGTTACAAGATCTTACCTGTCTGGCCTAAGTAAAAACATATTACATTCCTTGCAAGGAACTTAATAAATGCAACCAATTGTGTTGTTGGGGGAGTTCTTGATTAACATTTGTTTAACAGTGCATGAGTTTTTAAATGCCACAATGACGTTCCAAGATTTTAGCTGTGCCGGAATGTGTGAGAAATTTTTGTGAAATGGTAATATTAAGATATTCTTATGGTCATGGGTGGGCTTGGGATCAGTTCTATAAAAAGTTTTCTTAGTAATGTTTAAGCATTTGTCTATGAAAGATCTAGGGTATTTAAGGTTTGAGCCAATATTATATATATATTGTATTCCTCATCGATGAATTCCGGACTGCAAATTCTCAAGGCACGTAAAAACATTGTTGTAAATACTGACTGTTTGACTTTATTATGGTGGGCAGAATAATAATGAATGTATGAACACACATTGGTGGGTTTTCTATAAATACTGAACTTGAAAGTGTTACCCATTCTGTGTATCAGACAGTCTAGGAATGGCAATTACAGTCTTGCTCTAATTCCACAGTGAATTTGATCGAGGGGGCTAAGTTGTTAAGTTGTGGTAGGAAAACTTTTAGGTCCTCATTACATGGCAGAGACATAAGACATCATCACATATCTAAACCAGGACTGCTGAGGGTGGTAAAATATTACTTAATAGTTTCTTTTCAAAGAATTCCATATATAGTTGCTTAATACAGGTGAGAGTGGATTACCCATTGCCATACCAAATTTTTGAGCCTAATATCCCCATTGAATTCGAATTTGCAATCCGTAATACATAGTTTGATGAGTTCGATGAAGTCATCTTCGAGAGGGGCAGTGAAATGTTATCCAGGGAATCTATGAGGACCTCTAGTAAATCACCAACTGCGGACCTTTGTAAAAAGTGACGTACATCAAAGCTGACCAGTTTTTTTTAAAAATCATGATTAATGTGCATAAGTTATGGAGTTTTATTCAACCAGATCCATATTAGTTCTTGATATTGGAGTTAGAAATGTTGCCAACTAGGGGGTTAGTTCCCAATGAGGTTCACGGCGCCATCAGCTCGATGAACAGGCTTGGTGAA
>CAUDMG010002620.1:532500-675000 GCA_958450375.1 Homarus gammarus | reverse complement strand
CCCTTTAGGAGGGTCTATAGGGGCGCCAAAGCCCCTTGCAGGGTCCCTGGGGGCAGTGGCGCCACTTAGAAGGACCCTGAAGGAGCCATTGCCCTAGAGAAGGGCCTCTGAAGACGCCACCTCCACTGACAGCACATCTAGGGGCACCGCCGTCCCTGCGAACGCTATTGGTGGCGCAGATTTCCCTGGGAAGAACCGTGGCAGCGCAGCTGTCCCTGAGAGGCCCCTGGGAGAGCCCCCGGGGTCCCCGCCGTCGCTCATAGGGCCCCTGGGAATGCCATTGTCCCTGAGAGTTCCCTTAGAGGTGCCAGCGCCCCTGACAGGGCCCCTGAGGGCGCCGCCGTCCCTGGGAGGGACACTGGGAGGGCCACCGTCCTTGAGAGGTTCCTGCAAGCTCGGCTGTCCCTGGGAGAGCCTCTGGGGGCTCCGCCGTCTCTCAGAGGGCCCCTTGGAGTGCCATTGTCCATGAAAGAGCCCCTGGTGGTGCCAGTGCCCCTGACTGGGCCCTTGGGGGCGCCGCCTTCCCTGGAAGAGCTGTGGGGGCACTGCTGTGTCTGGGAGAGCTCCTGGGGCACCAGTGTCCCTAGAAGGGCCCCTGGGGGCGTCGCCTTTCCTGGGAGGGCGCCTGGGAGCGCCGCTCTCCCTGGGAGAGCTCCTGGGGTCTCTGCCGTCCCGTGGAGGGCCCCTGAGAGCGCCGCTGTCTTTGGCATGGTCCCTGGGGGCACCACAACCTCTGAGATGGCCCCTGGGAGCATCAATGTCCGTGAAAGAGCCCCTGTGGGTACCGCCGTCCCTGGGGGGGCCTGGGAAAGCCCCTGGGGGCACCAGTAGCCCTGGTAGGGCCCCTGATGGCACCGACGTCCCTAGGACGGCCTCTGGGAGCGCTGCTGTCCTTGGCAGGGATCCTACCACCCCTGGGTAGGCCTCCGCCTCCCCTAGGAAGGCTCCTGAGGGTCGCCGCCTTCCCTAGGAGAGCTCCTGAGAGCACCGGTATCCCTGGGAGAGACCCTGGCGGTGCCACCGCTACTGTGGGCGCCACAGCTTTTGGGAGTGCTCCTAAGGGCCTGCTGTCCCTGAGAGGGTCCCAGGGTGCGTCGTCGCCCCTGTGGGTAGTTGTTTTTGCACTATTTAAAACTCTGGTAGATATAACGTTCAACCGCCCATCACAATTCCAGTATCATTGCATCCTGAACAATGAAAAGTTGACTAAATATCCAACAGGAAAACATAAGTTGGGGTGTTGTGCTGACTGACTGCTCTGTTCTCCTATTGGCTGCAATTTGGTGGATTTACATTTCAGTCCACCAATCATAGACAAGTAAGGGATTGCTGGATGTATGCACTATGTACGACACCAAGATCAAGCAAGCTATAGGGCTCCTGGGAGGGGAAGCCCCTGGTAGGTCCTCTGGGAGCGCCGCTGTCCTAGAGAGGGACCCTGACAGCACCAGTGCCTCTGGGACAGGCCCTATTGATGCCACAACCCCTGGGTGAGCACCCGGGGTTCTTCTGTCCCTAAGGAGGGCCCCTAGGGGGTGCTTGTATCCCTAAAGAGGGCCCCTAGTTGATAAGGTAGATAAAGCATAGTAGATAAAGAAGAGTAGATATGGTAGATAAAAGAAAGTAGATACGGAAAAGTAGTTAAGGTAGATAAAGTTGAGTAGATGAGGTAGATAAAGTTCATTTCCGAGGAGTTTTTCGCTTTGGCGAGAGGTTGTACGGGGTGGGGTAGCTTGAGTACCCCCCCCCCCCCTTTTTTTTTATTCTCAAACACTTCCTTGAGCACTAACTTACCCACTGAGATGAACGAATCTAACCTAACCTAACCTCAACTCAACTCATAGTTGGTTACATTATGTAAAAGTGACTTTTGCATAGTTCACCGAGTGAGATGAGGTTGGGTTCAAAGATACTCTACTCAAGATAGGAGAGCTACAGCTAAAATATATGAAATGTGTGTACGGCATAGTTGCCAGATACCTTAATTATAGCACCATCTATTGACTGCGTCCAAAAGCTATTTGTTACGTCATAAACGTTGAGGTGACGTCATGAGTGATAGTTTTTTACGTTTTCCATTTATTTTAGACATATCAATCTTCATTTATGTATGCATGTATGTATACATATAAAGAGAGAATGAAAACCTTACTGTATAATTTTCACTGACTCCATTGCCTCAAGATCTTAGATGAGTTCCGAAATTAAAATGCACAAAATCTTTTCTCTTGCACAATTCTCATACAATTACTGCACGTGATGAATCACCTGTCATGCCGTTACATAAATTTGGGGAATAAATGACCTTGTTTTCAGTAGAGTTCCTGGCTATTAAAAGACATTCTTGTTGTTTACATTTATTGAAATAAACAAACACAAAACCAAACATTCAAGTTGTGTCTTGGTTACTAGTGTATTATAATATTTAATCTAACATGATTCATGTAAATATTAACATTACAAATAAATTAACATTAATTATTATTAAATCATGCACTATATATATATAATATAATATATATATATAATATATATATATATATTATATATATATATATATATATATATAATATATATATATATATATATATATATATATATATATATATTCTTTTAGTGTTTATTTATTTATACAGATATACATATACTGTGTATACATTATAATGAAGAAATGTGTATTACAGTAGGTATACATTCAAACTTTCAAATGTATTTTTTTAATTGTACACTTACTGTATATTAGAAATAGTGTTAATTTTACCTATCTTTACTGATCTGAGGTATATCCACAGATGGCAGTGTTAGCTGATGGTCCATAGGTAGTTGGGACTTTTGGTTGAGTGGCACACTTGCTGTAGCGCCTGTGGATGATCCCTGAGTGTGACTGAAATACACAATGTCATCTATTGCAGCCTCTGATACTGTATGGAGTAAAGATATAGTCAGTAATATAAAGTAAATACAATATGAATATCAATAAATTTTCAATCTATTTTTAATAATTAATAATACAGTACCAAACTACATTGACATATAACACTAACGTAAAGCTTTGGACAGCTCTTTAATACTGTGAACATAATCCACTATGCATATCAATTAAATTAGGATATATAACCATGTATTCACTAATCTTGAATTTACAGACACAACCTGAGCAAAATACACTTGACATATGAGCTTGTTGTAAGATGTCTTTTGCTGGAAAGTTGTGCTTGGTTCTTACACCATCTACGTGTACAGGTCCTTCTTCCAATTTACCTTAGTGCAATGAATGTTCTTTAGAATATTAATAAAATAATTGATTATTTTCCAAACATATTAACAGTTTAATCTTCATATGTTGTATAGTTAGGTCATCTACAAGTTGTCTTACATTTTAATAAGTCAATCCATATGCATACAATCCACTCACCAAAATCAAAGTCATGGAAGATAAAGGATCTGTCCCCCTTAATGGACCACAGGAGATAGTAGAGACAATCACCTCGTAAAGACCCCCCTCACCCCCGCCTCTCTCCCACATCCTCCGTGAACATGATTAGTTTAGTTGAGTTCAGGTTACGTAGGTTTGGCTAGGTATGGTCGGGTCGGGTCGGGTCGGGTCGGGTCGGATCGGGTTTTGCATGCCACAGTTGACATAGATTACTAATCATTACTTCATGAGTTACCATGACTGCAGGTTCCACATGAGCTACTTCCATCATCCTTTTAATCTAAATTTGTCCACTTATAAACTTACTAGTCGTTCGGGCGGTTGGTCTGTGTCACACTGGACAACACGCTTCTCACAACTGTCCCAGGCTTGGACTCGAACCCACGACATAATATTGAGAGATACAGCTCCCATAACAGCCATGTACAGTATTTACAACAAGATTCTACAGAAATTACAATTAATGAATAATACAATGTCGTAACGTGACTCGGAAGTATGTAACGGGTTGGGGCGGGCCACTGATAGGATAATGACGTCCTTCCCTAATGGTGCATTTGGTGGTGGTCGTGGGGATGATGGGAGGAGGGGGGGGGGTCAGTATGGTGTGGTGGAGGTAGTGACAAGTGAAGGAGTGGGACCATCAGTCAGTCAGATACGGTGTTCACTTCAGGAAGCATCTGTGTGGCAGCAGTTTTTGTCTGGAGACTCGCGTAAGTCTTTTTTACATTAACTTACAGACCCAGACACAAGGCAGGATACTACGAGTGGTCTTAACTGATCCTGGTGGGGTTAGGTGACTTTCTATGGAATATACGGATATATGAAAAGGCTGCATATGTCTGGGTAAGTGATAAGCTGTGTATACTGGTAGGTGTGTGTGTGTGGGAGGGGGGGGGGGTTATTAGTGCTTATATATGAATGATAGGCGGTAAAATTTTTAACCTTAGCACATGTGACAGGATACGTTATGAACACACAAATTTTCAGACATTATAATTCACTTTCTGCCAGGCTTAGGAAACATGAAGATGATGATGGTGACGATGATGATGATGATGGTGACGATGATGGTAGAGGCGGCCTCACGTGAAACAGAGGAATCAGAGGCGCGTTACATTTACATCAACACCGACTCTCCCTTAACTATCGGTAAGAAACACTGAACATTTATTACCCTTATTAACTTATTTTGTTAGCCACTGTAAACATGTTGTCTCCCCCCACAAGGATCACTTACCTCCATTGCCTCCTGATCCTCCTCTTCCACCCCTAACTTCCCTGATCCTCCTCTTACACCCCTAACTTCCCTGATCCTCCTCTTACACCCCTAACTTCCCTGATCCTCCTCTTACACCCCTAACTTCCCTGATCCTCCTCTTACACCCCTAACTTCCCTGATCCTCCTCTTCCACCCCTAACTTCCCTGATCCTCCTCTTACACCCCTAACTTCCCTGATCCTCCTCTTACACCCCTAACTTCCCTGATCCTCCTCTTACACCCCTAACTTCCCTGATCCTCCTCTTCCACCCCTAACTTCCCTGATCCTCCTCTTCCACCCCTAACTTCCCTGATCCTCCTCTTACACCCCTAACTTCCCTGATCCTCCTCTTACACCCCTAACTTCCCTGATCCTCCTCTTCCACCCCTAACTTCCCTGATCCTCCTCTTCCACCCCTAACTTCCCTGATCCTCCTCTTCCACCCCTAACTTCCCTGATCCTCCTCTTACACCCTAACTTCCCTGATCCTCCTCTACACCCTAACTTCCCTGATCCTCCTCTCACACCCCTAACTTCCCTGATCCTCCTCTTACACCCCTAACTTCCCTGATCCTCCTCTTCCACCCCTAACTTCCCTGATCCTCCTCTTACACCCCTAACTTCCCTGATCCTCCTCTTACACCCCTAACTTCCCTGATCCTCCTCTTCCATCCCTAACTTCCCTGATCCTCCTCTTACACCCCTAACTTCCCTGATCCTCCTCTTCCACCCCTAACTTCCCTGATCCTCCTCTTACACCCCTAACTTCCCTGATCCTCCTCTTCCACCCCTAACTTCCCTACAGCATACTATCACCAGCTCCAGGATATCACCAGATAGTGGTCTCTGAAAGGGTCATTAGTCATCTCCTTTCTCCCTCCCTTCCATTTCCCACCACTTCCTTATCTTCTCATTATCAATTTGTCCCTAACCCTTTCTCTTCTCCCTATTCAATTTCTATTCTCCTTTCTCTCAACTACTTACCCCTTTCTCCATCACATGATTCTTAATTGTTTTAGAACACCACAGAACACTTATAATGTACATGCTAAATACAATCTATTTTCTCTCCCCCTCCTTCCCTCCCTCCCTCTCAGCCGCCCTACTCAATGTCCCCCTCTCCCTGGCATTACCTCTCCTCGCCCGCCGCCGCCACTACAGTAGAGAACGAAGCTACCATCACGACCCGAATCTGGAATCTGAACTTCACAATCACGTCACTCCTGAACTGCCGCTGTACGATGACCCCCATTACACCGCTGAGGTGGACAAGCTCAAGTCCTACTTTAAATTCCTTCAGGTGAGTGAGTGAGTGAGTGAGTGAGCGACAAAACCAAGGAAGAAATGGATCACCTTAAGAATCTCTACCCCAGCTTATTTAACCTAAAGATTTACCACTATTTTAGGGAGGGGTGATTTTAAGTTAAGGTTAGTGTTAGTGTGGTTAATCTTCAGGTGAAATAAGCTGGGATGGATATTTTTCAGGTTATCCGAAGAAACTGAACGTCAGTCTCATAACTGCGGGAGGTCGTCAGCACTTATCTTCACTGGCTCAGACTTTAACGAGAATATCCTCATAAATTTAACGAATTGAAGCGCCAATTACTCAGCGACCCGTATATAACGTTGTAGGGGCGAACTGCGAGGTCTGAACATTTTAAAGGTTTCGAAATATCTGCCGACTTTCAGATCTTTCGTAAAATTTAGGACAATCTTGATTAATTATTTTGTCAGCATAAATGTATGTTATTTAGTATATAGTATACATACAAACTAAACCTGCATCCTGTGTCGCAGATATTAAATGTTTTGCCACAGATCCTGGTGATGTCAGCTCCCGGATGCAGATATGATCAGGATGTGACAATTATTTCCAGACTGCAAACTGTATCGTGAGCACCGAGGACACTGCAATCCTCCTGTAAGATTATAAACAAACCTTGATTATACTTTATTCTTCTGCCTTTCCCCCCAACATATATCGAAGGACCTGTCACACTGGCGGCGAGGCCCAGGGTTAGATTAAACTAGGATAACTTGATCGTACAGTAGCTGTAAGTGATTGTCATAGTCTGTGATAAGGCATATCTAAACCTCCAGATACTATCTGTACTGTGTGGCTAGAACAGGTTAATAATTCACAACATGGTCAAACAACAGCTAGTGTGAGAGCGTTTCAAATATTATCTCTGTAACTACTATTAAAATGTGTAACTTTCCTCGGTCGTGTTCGTTGCTTTATAGTACTTAATATATATTACTATTACTGTTTGATTTTCGTCATCTGTATACAGGTCGATGAGGAGGAGTGCCGTGAGAAGATGTTGTGTCAGCTGGCGAGTGACCCACAAGTCTTTTACCCCGTCTCCAACATCATGCTGAAGGAACTCCGGTTAGACACACACACACACACACACATACAATGATTAGTTAGTTCACATACGTATAATAATTAGCAAGTTGCAGCAGTAATATGTAATAAAGATTAAACTATTGTTAGACATTATTAATAAATTTGTTGAACACTCATTTCATATCGACAGTGAGCGCCACGGGCCTGTGATGGAAGAAAAAGACAACAGGTTTTGGAGGTACACGAAGGCGTCACAGACGGGGATTACGGCCGCCCCTGGAGACTGTGAGGCCTTCTACCCCTCCTGCACCCTAGCTCTCCACGACCTCCTCAACATGGGAGTCCTCAAAGTGTGGCAGATCCTCGGCAGACTCCTCAAAATCAGCTTTACTGACTACTAAGCTATCGTGCAGGTCATCCCGGGAGGCGTGTATAATGTTATGTTAAAAGTAGACTTGACATTATTTTCCGTATCAGAAACAATTATTTGTGACTACGTGAAATATTCAAATAATAAACATAATTAATAACGAATATTTGTATCGGTTACCTCACAAAACATCCCACTAATTCACCACCGCAGGAAAACGTGATTTTATTGAATGCAAAACTTCGTGCATTTAGGCTCCAAACTTTAAAACTAAAGACACCTAAGAAAAAATAGAATTCAAAACCTCAACCATAAAATATCAGGTTCAAAAATGTCAATTGTAAGGTTCCTCATTTACACAAGATTTGGCTTCCTGATATCAAAATCCAAAGTTTTGATCTGCAACCAAATAGCATTTCCAGAAACCAATTTACTCCGACAATGATGACTTATATTTTTCTCTTTAATTGTGAAGCTTTCGTTATTAAAGTAAATTACATTTCAAGGATCACCATAAGAATTAAAAACATCATCAACGACTAAATTATAAACCCAAAACGAATACTACTACTACTACTACTACTACTACTAATAATAATAATAATAATAATAATAAAGCTTCATACTGTGGGGCTACAGAGCTCAAACATTCTCTACCATAAACAATGAATACACTTTCACAGTCAGAGGTTGTGACAGAATTACGATCTACCTCTATGATCACGACAAAACCCGCTGAGTGAGATCTTTTGGTCGCTCGTACGGGAAACATCTGCTTCCTGTGTCTTATTTTAAGTGGTCATAAAGAGTAAAAAGTAATTTATTCCTTGACAGCTACGTGGCTAAAAGATCCGTTTAATTACACCAAAGATAAACTAGAACATTCAGAAAGAGTTTTATTCACACGGCTGTAACAGTGGAAGAAATTATGGGTAACTTGTATAGACGGCATATAAGCAGTTTTCTCCTGTATATTGATATAAATTAATAAGTTGAAAAGCGGAATGACTTTAACGTAGCGATTATCATTTATATACACAAAGGGGCATTTTCTGTAAAGCATAGAAATACGTAAGGTTTGAATCTACTTTAAAAACTTATCTGCGCACTTTACAATAATTGCTGGATTGCGGAACACCAGGACGTAGCTAAAGCGACCAAACTGGTTAGCTGGTAGTCATGTTTTTACTTGACCAGGTGAACGTAGTTTTTTTGTGTGTGTGTGTGTGTGTGTGTGTGAAAAACATTTAATGTGTGTATATATACTGTATGTAATAGCTCACGGGTTAATTGTTTACTCGTGCAACAAGAACGAGGCTTTGTCGCTGAGGTGGAACCAACTTCAGCAGATAAAAGTATAGGGAGAGATTATAGACAAAATGGTTGGTAGTTGAGGACACAACCCGATAATATTCAACACAATAGCAGCAGCTTGCGTTAAGGTGAACGTGCTAACACCTCTTTCACTGCGAGTTAAACTGAGAATAGAAATGAATCTCGTTGTTTTATGTATATGGCGTACAGTGACTACTTCTGGGAGGAGAGTCTTCTTTATCTCCATGGTCGTCGGCAGTAACCGGGTCATGCCTTTGTTATTGTAAACGGCGTCATAAACATTTTTCCTTTAATATAGCTGGTGGTCTTATTGCTACTGTAGAGGTGTATTCATTATTGCCAAATATCGGATCTAAGGTGAGTCCCGATTATCAAAAGCATTTCTCGTCGTACTTTTCTTTCATCAGGGATCACCTTTGAACAGGGCCGGATTCAGGAGTGGGCAAAGTGGGCAGCTGCCCAGGGGCCTCCACAATCTGGGGGCCTCCACATATCAGGGCTGGTCGACTTGAAACCACATGAATGACTCCAGGCATGTCTCACTTTTGTGTGTGTTTGTGTGTTGGGAATTTGTACACTATCAATAAATATACAGTTAATTAAAAATTGCTCAATGTTCTAATTTCCTCAATATAACTGCATATGGCTTCAAAATTCTCCAAAGAAGTGTTCAAATTTCAAAATTTTCCCGGGGGGCTTACAGCGACCCCCGGAACTCCCAGATGTTTAGGCTCGCTTCACTCGCCACCCCACCCTCTTGGGTAGTTATAATGAGGGGGGCCTCCACAAAGAGGCTGCCCATGGGCCTCCACAGGTCTAAATCCGGCACTGCCTTTGAACCTATGCTTTCCCGTCTGTTTGTTTGCAGTTGCAGAAATGAATAACTATATTTTTACCAACGTTTGACCTAGTAAAATCTCCTATTGTACGGTAGATAATATAAAGTACAATACACTAAGGACCATAATACACACACACACCAGGCCAGCCAGTACACACACACACACCAGGCCAGCCAGTACACACACACACACCAGGCCAGCCAGTACACACACACACACACACCAGGCCAGCCAGTACACACACACACACACACCAGGCCAGCCAGTACACACACACACACACACCAGGCCAGCCAGTACACACACACACACACCAGGCCAGCCAGTACACACACACACACACACCAGGCCAGCCAGTACACACACACACACACACCAGGCCAGCCAGTACACACACACACACACCAGGTCAGCCAGTACACACACACACACACCAGGTCAGCCAGTACACACACACACACACCAGGTCAGCCAGTACACACACACACCAGGTCAGCCAGTACACACACACACGCACACACCAGGCCAGCCAGTACACACACACACCAGGTCAGCCAGTACACACACACACACACCAGGCCAGCCAGTACACACACACACACACACACACACCAGGTCAGCCAGTACACACACACACACACCAGGCCAGCCAGTACACACACACACACACACCAGGTCAGCCAGTACACACACACACACACCAGGTCAGCCAGTACACACACACACACACCAGGCCAGCCAGTACACACACACACCAGGTCAGCCAGTACACACACACACGCACACACCAGGCCAGCCAGTACACACACACACCAGGTCAGCCAGTACACACACACACACACCAGGCCAGCCAGTACACACACACACACACACACACACCAGGTCAGCCAGTACACACACACACACCAGGTCAGCCAGTACACACACACACACACACACACCAGGTCAGCCAGTACACACACACACACACACACCAGGTCAGCCAGTACACACACACACACACCAGGTCAGCCAGTACACACACACACACACCAGGTCAGCCAGTACACACACACACACCAGGTCAGCCAGTACACACACACACCAGGTCAGCCAGTACACACACACACACACACCAGGTCAGCCAGTACACACACACACACACCAGGTCAGCCAGTACACACACACACACACCAGGTCAGCCAGTACACACACACACACACACACACCAGGTCAGCCAGTACACACACACACACACACACCAGGTCAGCCAGTACACACACACACACACCAGGTCAGCCAGTACACACACACACACACACCAGGTCAGCCAGTACACACACACACACACACCAGGTCAGCCAGTACACACACACACACACCAGGTCAGCCAGTACACACACACACACCAGGTCAGCCAGTACACACACACACACCAGGTCAGCCAGTACACACACACACACACACCAGGTCAGCCAGTACACACACACACACACACCAGGTCAGCCAGTACACACACACACACACACACACACCAGGTCAGCCAGTACACACACACACACACCAGGTCAGCCAGTACACACACACACACACCAGGTCAGCCAGTACACACACACACACACCAGGTCAGCCAGTACACACACACGCACACCAGGTCAGCCAGTACACACACACACACACACACCAGGTCAGCCAGTACACACACACACACACCAGGTCAGCCAGTACACACACACACACACCAGGTCAGCCAGTACACACACACACACACACCAGGTCAGCCAGTACACACACACACACACACCAGATAACACTAGAATCTTCGGTGCGACCTTGAAGTGACCTCGCGGTGTGAGCCTGGGTGTCTTCTGCAGCAGCAAAGTAACCGAGAGACAATGAACATCTGAGCACACAAGGCAAAAAACCTCTTGTAAGTTGTATATTCTCCCCCTAAGAATAAGACTAGTGATATGGACAGTTTTTAAATAATGATCCCAGGTTAATCTCTTTACTTCCTCTATAAGAAGATGCTTAAAGAAAGATCCAATGATTTTTAGAGAGTTTAGTGTACGTATCAAAGACTGCTATACAGTCGATGGTTTAAAAAGTGTCAGAGAATATTAAAAAAAATAGAGCATAAATGTGATTGTTCATCTTGTCATTTACTTTTCATGTATTTATAAAATCCGAAACATTTTTAATAACGAATAACCTTCAAATAATTGCATATTGTTTAATTATATTAATATTCTGTACTATAATATATCAATATTTTTTATATACGCATTTAACAGCTACAGTTTCGGGTCAGCTGCATACAGTACTGCAGTATTTGTTGATACTAAATGCCAAATCTGTAGAGTCTACAAGTCTTAACTGTATGTTACGTTCTATAGAAATTTATGGTTTATACGCTTACATACCATCGTTGTTGAAGCCCAATAACAACATATCAATAACGAAATCAGGTGGTCCTATGTCATTACTGATCATCAACAATTGAGGTCTTCAAGCGCATAAAGTAGGTTAATAAAAAAAAACTCGTTTTTGTGATTGGTGGAGATCAAGGTTTGGTCGTCACAGCTGTGTGTGTGTGTGACTGCATCAGGAGCCTCGTATGTTTGTGTCACCTTAACAGTTCACACTTATTTTTCTCAAGCACACACACACACACACACACACACGCACAGCTACCCTTTCATTAGCTATCCTGTTTCTTGTCTCTCCTCCAGTCTAGGAATTATCTATATCTATACAAATATACGCCAACATCACCAACAACATCCAGAAGTACAATAAAACTGAATACAGGTATATGAATTTCAGGCAAGTGGCACTTAAGATGTTTGTATCAATAAGACTAGTATGAAATCAAACGTTGTACATCTCTATTATATACTTTTATTATCAACGTAAGCGCCAAACATGAAGTGCTTATGAAACCGATCCACAATATATCTGTCAAGGATGCAGGTGTCATGTCGCAGGCTTACAATTACCCTTATTTCTATTGTCAGGTCTACTTCAACTTAACCTAAATAGCATGAATAAAACAAGTTCACCTTCAATAAATATCAAAAGGTAAAATAAGAAGCTAAGTCATTCAAAATCGGAAAACTTGAGCTAAATCTTCAAGGTGAACTCCCAAGTTTTTGTTGTTACGAATAAATAAAAAACTAACAGTACAGTAGTATAAGGTGAAAGTATCAGAATGAGAGACATACTGTGTGTGTGTGTGTGTGTGTAAAGACGCTTATAATGTGCCTGAACCAAAATATCAGTGCCAGGCCATCTAAGAACTCGTGACTTTAAAAAAAAACCCACTGAATTCATAGAAGCACGTGCACGAATATGCAGTATTTGTACAGTTCCAAAAACACTGTCGCATCAACGTTACTGATACGAATACTATATTTAGTGTGGCAAAAGGCAATAGCTCTAGTGTATAAAAAGAGACATACGAGTCTACAGTCAATTTAACCAGTTTACAGTATATTTTCTTCAAGGAACTCACTCGTATCACCAGGTTGAGAGTGGTGAGAGCAAGGATTCTAATACTAGGGCGTCTGGTGAGTAAACTGTTAGAATCCTTGCTCCTTGGTGAGAGTGACCTGGTGAATCACAAGCATCGGCTAGTTCGCTATGCAGAAAGACGTGGGAAAAATATCATACATACGTTTATCTTATCTATTTCATTCAATATGGAATAAATATTACCTATATGGGAGCAATAAAAATAACATTTAATTAACGAATAGCTTCTGAACCATCACCAGATCTCTGTAAACTCACTAGCCACGTAGTATCAAACATCCGAATGCTAACTTCAACACTTGATGGCAATTGATTTATATGACCTGTGAAAACCGATATGTTAGGATGGTTATGGATACCTACGCGCCTCTACCCACATGCTGTTCACTGTGTTTGTTGAGGGAAACATATCAGCAATACCTACACGTTAATTTTGTCGACCCAAGTAATGAGCAGAAGAGTTTGGCTCCCACACACACGCGCACACACTAACTTCTTGCCATACAGAGCTGCCTGACACCACCACATAACAAGATCAACATACCCAAGAGATAAAACAAGTACATTAAATTTGTTTCTCTTTCTTCTACTACTACTACTACTGCTGCTTGACTTCCATAATGATCACCGTTTTATAATGTGAACTGGGCGAGTACAGAATAAGTGAAACAATCCTAGTAGGCTGACGATGAGTGGCGAAAATTATATAAAAATAAATATCGCGTTAACCTGGACGACCAAACACTAACCACCTACTGAAATCTTTTATTTTTACTTCTATCCTCTTCGCCACTTATCGGCTTGTGAGCCACTAAGGTGTTCGGTCACATTCTGTTACGCACTGTTGGCAAGTACTGGCTCCTGAATATATCTGTACCTGCTCCAGTCTTGGTCAAATATTGATAATGAAATGGTTTATTTAGCCAGAAAAATACAGATGCAGAGTGAACAATAAAAACAATAATGACATGGCTGACCAAATTGAGAGCCTGAACTCTCTTAGTGGCCTTGAAACAGCTCACACTCGGTGCCGTCACAACACTCTCGAGCAGATTGTTCCTAGTCTACAATTCTCACTCCGAAAAAGTTTGCCCTCACAGTTTTATGGATTTGCGCCCCATCGACTTTTTAGTATAAATAAGCGCGCGCGCGCACACACACACACACACACACATACATACAAACACACGTGTGTGCGTGCGTGTGTGTGTGTCGCTAAACAGTGATAATTGCCAATTAAGTTTTAAAAAGCAACTGGCGTTTATG
This sequence comes from Homarus gammarus, assembly GCA_958450375.1. Lineage (NCBI taxonomy): Eukaryota > Metazoa > Arthropoda > Malacostraca > Decapoda > Nephropidae > Homarus > Homarus gammarus. Next base: position 660,623 of record CAUDMG010002620.1, on the reverse strand, counting down.
TTAAATAAGGATAACTTTTCTTTTTATTGCTACAACTTAAGGACAATTATTTCATATGCGGTAAATTTGCTATATTTCAATAATATATCGTTTATCATTTCTACATAGCCTGACACTTGGTTAGGTAAGGTTTTATTTTAAACTATTGATCTAAATGTATTATTATATCCCTGCAGACACGTGTGCATAACGGTAAAAAACCTGCAGATTATAGTAATAATACAAATTGTTGGAGAACATAAGAACATAAGAAAATAAGGAGTCTGCAATAGGCCGGTTGGCCTGTGCATGGCAGCTCCTGTCGAGAGTTACTACCACTCTCTATCGTCCATGATTCTATCTAGCCTCCTTTTGAAACTTTCCAGAGTTCCAGCACTTACTACAAAGTTGCTAAGCTTGTTCCACTCGTCCACCACCCTATTTGTGAACCAGTTCCTTCCTATCTCCCTCCTAAACCTAAACTTATCCAACTTGAATCCATTGCTCCGAGTCCTATCCTGCTCGGATATTATAAGAACTTTATCTATATCCCCTTTATTGATTCCTTTCACCCACTTAAATACTTCTATCATATCTCCCCGCACTCTCCGTCTTTCTAGGGAATGCAAGTTAAGTTTCTTTAGCCTATCCTGATTAGAATTCTACTGAGGAAATATTATATAGAATACCTCAAGGACACCTGGCGGCACAAAACCTAACGCCTGAGTGAGGGGGGAAGGGGGTGCCTGCTAGGCAGTAAAGTTTACTGTATTTCCTCGTTGACTGGCAGTCAGGCAAGAGCAGACCGCCAGTGCTCCAGCTTCCCTCTGTGACGACACAACGAGTAAGTTCTCCCCACTCTATGATTCTGACGGCTTGTGTGTACGCGATGTGTCAGTCATGTGTGTAGCATTATGTGCCTGTAGAACAACCCACATAAGAGTGTTTCATTAAAGACAAATTTAGACGTATTTCAGCGTCATTTTACTTGGTTATCAAGTGAAACATTTATTGTAAGTTTGAACACGAGTGGTGGTGGCCGGCTGTGGTATTAGAAATGTGTGTTATTAGCTGCAAGTTGTTGTAATCACCGTTGATACGAATGAAAATAATTATAACTGGTTCCAAGCACATATAAGTAATGCCTCTCTCAACGACAACTGCCCACAGCATCGTTCTAATGTTTGTCTGAACAGTAAAGTGATTTGACAATAATTAAGGGAACATTTCGAATCATGTGAAAACTGTAGTTAAATATGAATCACCTCAAGCATTGTCCCCCGTTAGTTTATTTCACCTTAAGATTAATCACCTCAACGTTAACCACATCTAATGTAACCTAACCTAACCTAACTCTAACCTTACGTAACCTAGCCCTAACTTTACCTAATGTAACCTACCCGTAACCTTACCTAATTTAACCAAACTTTAACCTTAACCTAATCTACCCCCCTCCCCTTGGCAGTGTTAGGGTGTTTAATCTTCAGGTGATCATTTATCAACACCTCACCTGGGACTGAAGCACGAGGTGGGTCAGGTATAAGTGACACCACGCCCAGGGGGGAGTGTCGGGTGAACCCTTTTGGGGAGAGGATGCCAGAAAGGTCATAACGGTGGATAAGGACGAAATTGTTGTTCCCTGGAGGATAAAGCGGATTGTGTGCGTGTCTGGGAGAAGCATAGGAAGGTGTACATGTGATTCATCAAGGCAAACATCTTATTACGGGACTCATGTCTACGTGTCTTTCATCAAGGCAAACATCTTATTAAGGGACTCATGTCTACGAGTCATTCATCAAGGAAATGTCTTTAGGATCGGTTGACACTTCATTTACACAACATTACAATAACCTGGAACTTGAGAAAAAGTTCCATTGTCAAGTTTTGGTATTTACTGACTCTTACAACAGAGGATGTTACTATATCGGATTGTTAGTGACGTGGAGGATACGTCGCCTAGTCTAAGTAACCTAACGTAACGTATAAAAAAATAATGGTTGCCTCTCGTGATCAAGGATAACCGGTCCAAGGGCCACCTAGGCGTGAATTTGTTTAAAGTGTAGGAGCTGTCGCCAACACAACAACCATACCCTTAGTTAGTTGCATGACCCGGTGTCAAGGAATAATCCGAGAAGACCCGACAATTTGTCAACTGCACTGGCTAACCATTAATCCAGAACACAATCCGCAAATTGATTAACATCCAGGTCCCCAATTACTGCTGGGTAGACAGAGGCAAATGGCGTAAAGAAACTTGCCCGGGGTTCGAACCTGGGTCCACTCGCTTGCGAGGCGAGCATGCTGACCATTAAGCCACAGGTGGCCTACGTAATGTATAACGTACCTCGCATAACATTACCTAAATTAACCTCATGTAACTTACCCTAACCTAATCTAGACTTGGAGGATACTTAACCTAACCTAACCGAACCTGTTTTCAACCATCAGGACAAAAACATTGCCATATCATGAGGTTTATGGCACCGTTAAACAAAACAAAAAAGAAGAGAGAACTGTGGTATTTATACTGGATATCAAACACAACTGAGTCTCAAAAATGATATAACGTGTATAAAATTCACGAGTTTCACCATGATGCACCAGGGTCAACAAGAAGATAAAAGTCATCACGCCGCTATCCTGTCTTTTCACGGGATTAGATTTACGAATGAACAAGTTGAAAATTAAATAAATATTCTAGTAAGTTCAAAAGTTATAGTGTCGAAGATTGCCAAGATAAGTAAATTATAATAAACTATGAAAATAATACCTCGTTCCTGTATCTGTGTACCCCACCGTTGTGTGTGTGTGCGCGCGGGCAAGAAATTATCTTAGAGATACAGTGTGATGCTATAAGGTGTCTCTCTTTACAGGTACAGTGTGTGTGTGTGTGTGTGTGGTACAGATATGGGGAAGTCACTACTAGAGCGTGTGGGTACTCTCTTGTACTTCGTCACCCCCAATGCCACCTCCTTCAGCAAAGTTGACCAAGTCCCTAACTACGTAAATGAGGTAAGTTTACACATTTAGTTTACAAGACGCAACAAAACAAACATTGGGTAGACTAGTAATAAGCACTAATATAGTTAAATCCACAGGGCGGAATCTATAACCCTCGCTTCGCAGGGTAAAAACAATACACGCTTCAATACCACGCGGTAATTTTATTTAGGGTACTGAAGCAACATTTCTAACCTTTTTCTTCATGTATGTTTTTATAGCTTATGTAAAGCGTGACCGTGGGGAAGGGGGGGGGGGGGGGGGTTAGCGATCATGTTTTATTTTTTCTGCTTAACGACTGTGGACTCACAAAACTAGTCTCCACTTAAGCGATAAAAAATACACCCAGGAAATACTTATGCATAACCTCACTGCCAATGAGGAACGATTCTAATTCAAATTACAATTATTCTGCCAGTTCTTTTTTTCATAGCTATTATTAATCAATTAAAAAATATTTTATAGCTAATAGACGGTAATCCTATATTGCCAATGCCACTGTGAGCTCTATATACCAACAGTGTATTGTTTCGTCTCTTCCTGCGCTACAAAGGGATCAGCCTCGATAACAATGAAACGAAAAACACTGACGTAATCTTCGGACCCAGGCTAGCGTGACAGTCACAGTCAATCCACTATGCTCTCCTCAGTAACTTCCATATTTACAAGGGTTTTTCTACTGAGCTCCTGATCTGTCATACTCAACACTCCTTCCCGGGATCACTAACGATAAAACAAGAACTAAGGCTCAAGTGAACTTATCGTGCTTATCTCCACTGATCCACTTCTGAAGAAAACAGGGACGGATTCAGTTTTTGTCTTGGGTCAGCTGAAGGACAAAATAATTAGGTTTTGTCATGATTTACCACAGAACATAAAACAAAAATTGCAGTGCAAGTTTTTGCCATAATCCTTCCGTGTAGTCAGGTGTTAAAAAGGAGGGGGGGGGGGGGGGCATTCCGCCATGGCTCCCCCTTTTCTTACAAAAAAAATATGAATGGAAATCAAACAACCCTTTTTTCGAGGCTTGCCCCCCCCCCTTTTCCAGAATCTTTTGTACCCTACACTTACACCTCACAAAATATTTGACCAAAACATACTTTTTTCTCAGAATTCAAATTTAAGGGGTCTAACTAATGTACTTTCAGAATAACACACAAACCCTAAATCACACCTTGGAAACCCATAGTTGATGAGTAATTAGCATTGAAAAATGTCAGTAAAATATTTCAAGGGTCATTTTGGCCACTAATTACTCTGCAATCGAATCTTGGTCCACGTATTCATAATCAGCAAGCTCAGGAGTACCCATGCTGTGATTTTCAGCTAAATCTAATTTTTGGCCCAAAACCACCAAAAATATAAGTCTTACACCAGTGGTGTCAAACTCAAACCTTTCGAGGGCCAATTCTTATTTTAGTTACCCTCTTCAGGGCCAACACAAGTGCTATATCACATATTTGCAGGATTGAAGTTTACAGCTTCACACATTGCCTTACCTGGCTTACCAGGAATACCTCATTTGGGTTTGTCTGATCTTAAGTAGGTAAAATTCATTTTACTGAATAAACATGATTATATCTATTTCTTTCATAATTTCACGGGATGATAAATTTTACCGTCATCCCGCGGGCCACAGCCTGACCATCCCAAGGGCCACATTTGGCCGGCGGGCCATGAGTTTGACACCCCTGCCCTACAGCATCCGGTCAATACGTTTTTATCCCACGAGTAGTTACATCACCGTCAACCAGCCAGTAGACTACGGCTCACACGACGGATAGGAGTCCTCGCCTTTGTAAGTTGTGCATCTACAAGTAACCATTTTTAGCATTAATATTATTCTCACTTCTCTTAAGTTTGGCCCCAAGATAATTAATACTATAAGTACTTTTTTACAGCGGATGAAAAGAGAATTTCTATAATTTTTAAAAGTTGAAATTTTCTAAAACGAGGAAATGATTATTTTCTGAAATGTTTCAAGTGTGAAGCTCGTTCATATCCCAACTACTAACTTTAAAAGATAAATGACTCTAATTACAGTATATATATTATTGTGGTGTTAAATAATTTCAAACTGTGTGAGTGTGAGTGTGTGTGTGTGTGTGTGTGTGTGTGTGTGTGTGTGGTTTATGAATAAACAAACACGGGCTCGCGTTGCACCCTAAACAACTACCACCAGAACTAGTAAAAACAGGATATGAGCTAAATTCATCTCTGAAAGTAATGCGTCTTGACGTAGACTTCTCGCAAACTGTTCTTGCCCCCAAAACAACAAAAACTAAAGGACATGGAATAAAAAATATATAAATCACTGAGCTTGATTCCTTCTGCACTCTCTCGTTAGAATATAAAAAGTCAATGAAAACAATACTGCAATGAACTTGATGATATATATTCATACCCCCAAAGCTTAAGCACACTTACAGCATTCTTTGTTCAAGGCAGTTCCTTTGTTCGTCTTCTTCATCGTGGTGGAGTTTGTGGTGCGTTACTTGGTGGGTCAACCTGCCAGGATCAATGAGGCTTTCTCCTCCCTTGGCGTTGGCATTCTTCACGAGGCTACAGGGTAAGAGCGTGTGTGTGTGTGTGTATATATATATATAACAATAAAACAGCCGTTTTGTTACTTCTAATACATATTAAACACACCAGGTTAATGATAAAGGCATCTTACCAATATCCTAAGCTTTACAGAACGGATAATAAAGATATCAAGTAGGATCACTACAGCCTAATGTGATGATGCACTGTTCTCATTTGCAGATTCATATCCTCGTGGGTGGTGTTGCTAGGCTACCAGTGGCTCTACCAGTACCGCATCTGGGACCTGCCTTGGAATTCTCCGTACACGTGGTTCGGCGCCTTAATTCTCGTTGACTTCTGCTACTACTGGATTCATCGAGCAAATCATGGTATGTATGAAAGGGGCTGTGTTATGTGGAATCCTATGGGAACATTTTACGTAATACCGGCATGTATTCTACTCTAGCTAGCTTTATTTCCTAGCGTCATTTACAAGGAGTTGTTTATTAAAAGAGTAAAAATCTAGAGCACTCATTAACTGACCTATTTTCCTCACGACCAGAGCTAAACATCTTGTGGGCAGTGCATCAGATCCACCATTCGTCAGAAGACTACAACCTGGCAACATCAGTGCGTCTTTCAGTGCTACAACGCGCCGGGCACTTTGGTTTTTATCACCCCCTGGCGCTGATAGGCTTCCCAGTATCCATCGTCGTCGCTCACACAGCCTTCAATTACTTATTCCAGTTCTGGGTACACACAGAACATGTGGGAACTCTTGGCCCGATAGGCTGGATCTTCATGACGCCATCCTACCATCGAGTTCACCACGGTAAGTGTGCCGAAGGGCTCGGCTCTCCGTGCTGGCGAAAAGTGAGGAACTTGGTGACTGAAACAGCGTAAACTAAATTCTAATCTCAAATTTCATAAGTTTGTGAAGATTTATATTCTTGTATCACTGTGATGTTTAGGAAATACGATTTATCGTAGGACGGAAGCCAAAATGCTGCATAAGTGAACTTTTCTTTATTTGTTCATGATTTTATTTTTTCCGTAAATTTTCTATCGTTTATGTAATTTGTTTAATGTTAAGATATGTTTCATTGTGCACATAACCAGTGTGTAGAAAAGAAACATTAAACTTGGGCGGGGTATATCTCAAAAGGCCATTATATTTTTCACCACAACATCAAAGTGTTGATATGCCTCCTACAGCTGGAAATAAGTTTCTTTAGTTGCTGTTACTAAGTAGTGTTGTTCCCCAGGGTCAAACAAGTGGTGCCTGGACAAGAACTACGCCAGTGTGTTCGTCATCTGGGACCGTATCTTCGGCACCTTTGAGCCCGAGAGAGACAACGAGGTGATAGTGTACGGTCTTACTGAGCAGCCCCAGACCCACAACGTCCTCTGGCACGAGGTTTGTAACATCTCTACTCCCTTTACGGTATAGTATATTGTTATGAATTATGAAACTTTACAGTTAACTCAGTTATCGCCATTGTTTACCTGTACACATTATACGAAAGAAGAATTTTTTAACTTCCTGACGCTGACGACTGATGTCCACTAATCCTTATAAAAACGCAGTTCTCTCCCATTTTTATATGGAGTGAGTCAAGGAGTACAAAACCTGAGACAGTACATACATACATACATACATACATACATACATACAAACAAACATACATACATACATACATACATACATACATACACTAAGGGTCAGTTTTAAGCAAGTCAGAACTTTAATTAACCAAACTTAACCCTCGTCACTACATAATAGGAGTATGGGTGACAAATTAGTGTACAGTACATAAAAAATACTAATCAGTTAAATGTCAGGAGTTTAACTTGCACGTACTGTACTTGATAATAAAGACAACGTTAGATGGCTCTTGAAAATAACAAGAACAGCTCAATGTTCCATGTTCAGATATTGTATTATTATAGCAATCTCCGGTGTAGGCATTTACCACTTTTTACACAGCTTATTGCAGTTATCCTTCCTCTCACATACAGTGCTTGGAACTATCTACAACTTTAATAATACAGATTAAAGTGATATTTCTAAATTTGCACACGTAGAGCCAATTGTTTATGGTATACGTATTTAGCACAGTACATTTGGCGATATATTTCGCCTAACAAAGCCAAAAAGCTCGAATTTCATGAAACTTGTTCTTAAATGAACAAAACCAGGAACGGCATTAAGTTAACAATGAAAGTGACCCAAAAATGTTATAAGGATGATTTTCGTGGCTAAGCTCAAAACTGGGCTTGACTTATTAATACCTAAAACAATAGATTACAGCGAATATTTTATTTAGTTTACCACACTACAAACCCTAACTGAATTTTATTAACCTGTTAATGAAAAAATAAACTTCAACAGTCTATATATCAGGTGCCTCAAAGAGAGCTCAGGTTCTCAACTGGCTCAGCCATGTTATTATTATCCACTCTGTGTCTGTGTTTTTCTGGCTAAATAAACTGTTTCAATTCAATTCAAAACAGTTCTTCTACTTCGGTGAGATATATAAAAAAGCCAGAAGTATGAGTACATGGAGAGACTCCCTGAAGGCCGTGTTCTATGGACCTGGCTGGATCCCTGGAGCACCCCGCCTGGGGGACCCTGACACCTTCCCCGACGTGAAAGCTCCCAGAGCCAAATACGACCCCCAACTACCCCTCTGGCAGGTTGTGTATGTCACCATTCACTTGATACTGGCGCTGCTGGCTCAACAACTGATGGTTGTACGCTTCACGGTAAGACATTTTTCTTATCTTCCTTTTCTCTACATGTATTCTGCTGTACTGGTTGTCAGGATCAGATAATACAACTCTAAAACAACTAATTTTGTTGCGAATGCCACCAACTATAGTGTATTTTCACATTCCCCTCCCCCTTTCACATCCCATAATACGGCCACGATTTTTATCATTGGTATTCGCGAATTTTACGGTGTACATAAAGCCACAACTTTTGATGGCTTCTTCACAACGATTGATACGTAAATGGTAATTGTTAAAGTCTAATCAATCTACCACACCAAATGTCAAGGAAGTTTCTCACTGTAGAGTTTGCTTTTGCTTAACACAACCAAAATTAACCGAGTCAAATATTGTAATGATTCACTGCAGCTCGTCTTGATTACATCTGCCTCCTCGTGAAGTAATGTTTACATCAATCTGCTTTGGGGGATTGTGGGGTTCGGACAAAACCCCCTTGGGTTAGGTTAGGTTTGTTCAAGGTTTTTTTTGTCTTACACTTGGGGCATTGTATTAACCTTTTTGTCAAGTGCTTAACTCCTTTTAATCTGGACTTTATTCTGCAAATACTGTATTCTTGATGATGATGGCTTTAAAGTTATGTAAGTGGAAAGAATTTATTTGATCAATCACTTACTTAATACATTATTCCTTGTAAGTACGAATCGTGTTATCTAGTTTTCTTTTGTGTGGTTTGGTACATTCTCTTTGGGTTTTTTTTACTGTCCTTTAACCTTCAATAATTTCTAGCATCACTTTATTTAACAATACAAAAGTGTTTCATTAATTATATCATGTATTTAGGCGAATAAAGCCTGTATTTCATATACTTAAAACTGCCAGTCACTAAAAGAATCAAGCTTCATATTTAAACAGTCTAAGTAAGTTACATACTAAAGCAGTCCAAGCAAGTTTTATATTTAAACATTCTCAGTTTTACAGTATAGTGACTCACAGTAACTGATCTTAAACTCTTAACCCTCAGACGTCTTCATGGTCGACGGTGTTCGCGTTCCAGCTGTTTATATTCTCCTCTGTGGGTGTGACGTCCGCCTTATACGATGGGTGGCGGTGGGCCCCTGCAGCTGAGGCCGCCCGGTGCGCTGCCTTCACCGCGTACGCCTTAAGCACACCCATCACTGCTGTCCCTACTGTAGACTACACCCTCGTGTTCTCTTTTGTTATCTTCTTCATATTGTGGACGACGCGAGGACTAAATCATCTGAGTTCCAACAATAATACAAACAAGATAAAGTGAGGGTTACCTAGGTCCGTGTACCAGCTGAAGGCAGAGTGACAAGGACAACTATGTTGCAGAGAAAACAATTGCCGTTACAACGGTGCAGCTGAAAAAGTGACAAGATCACAGCGACTACTCCACATCATGTTACCCTTAAACTGCAAGGCCATATTAATGGTTAAAACTAGTGTGATAAATATTCTAATAACCTGATTTCATTAACTAAATCAACCTTTTTACAAAGAATTTGTTGAAAAAAAATGGAAGAAAAATGTATGATGATAAGTGTGTGTGTCGTGGGACTAAACATTGATATCTACAGACCTGAAACTAATTGCATACTAAAGGGACTGTAGTGGACGTCTCCCCTACAACTACCTACAACTGCGTAGCCACAGCCACCACCTGCTACCGCATTCCGACTTGCCGTCTCCTAGCAACCAAGCCAGAGCTGACGCCAGATGGTACGGTTGCTTAGCAACGAAACTATTCACCGGCGACTTTCTGGGTTTTCCCAACATGATTCATAGAGGACTGGCGGCTGCTGCTGGGTATATAAGCTCTGTCTCTCCATTGAGAGTCATTCTGACCATTCTTCTTGAACAAGCAACACCTCCTCCTCTGCCACTGCCTGGCTGCCTTCGCTTCTCCTCGCCTGCCTGGCGGTCCTCGCTCCCACCAGCTGTCCTTCTCTGAGCTTCCTCACCAACCAACTCTCATTCTGCCCATCTTCCTGAACAAGCATCACCTCCAGCAAGCTCCACGCTGTTAGCATTCATTCAACCAGGAGGCCAGCAACAGGCAACATCTTCTCTAACGAAGCTCCTGCACATCTACCTCCTTCAACATGCTACTCACCGAACGTCTCTATTGAGCAGCTCCTCACCACACGGCACCTCCAGCACCAGACTGTCTATCATATAACTTATATTATATAAGAAAACCACATTAGAGTTTCCTTCCATCCTGAGTGCTGGACAACATTAATACCTCGATACCCCTACAGGACCCTGGGGTGTGTACCTCGGTGTTATATTTAGCTCAAATAAAAAGAAAAAGAAAATAAATGGTTACAGGGAGTCATCCAATCAGTACATTAACATTTCCATCACTATCAACACCCACTACTCGAGGAGCGACCTTCTGGTCCTCCACTTGAACGTGATATTGTAGCGGATGTAGTGTACTGGGGATTATAAAGTGTATTTGGTAGTTTAATTACTGAAGTGTAAATGATACTGCTGTTGATGTAGTGTAGATGATACTGTATGTAGTGTAGTGTAAATTATATTGTAGTTAGTAAAATGTAGATTATATTGTAGTTAGTGTATTGTATAGATACTGTAACTAATAGGGTAGTTACGGACAAAGGCTACGAGCTCCACCCCCCTCCCCTCCCCCCCCCCCCCCCCCATCAAGAAACAATTCTGGCAACCCTGAGTTTTCCAGCTAGTGACTACATTAAAACACGATTACTTTAAACCCTAAAGGATAAAATGTGAAACATAATACCTTCATGCCAAACTTCCATTTTTCAATCATACAAAATATATGGTGCGTATATGCAACGTTAAGTTTCTCGCTCTATACCGCATGTTTGTGTACATTTGTACACATACTAGTGGACACATACTGCTGTAAATAGTTCACCTTAATAAACTTTACACCAGTGAAGCACTCATTTTATCATTAACATGCTATTTAGTTACTACAAGTATAATAAACTTATATTAAAAAAACTAACATTGTGAAACCAAATAATTATATTATTACTGTAATACGACTACGTATTTCAGATCCTTTTTGAACCAGTTTTAGACTTGCCTGTAAAAATCCACTGTACCTGTACTTAAACAGAAACCTGTGATTATATTTGTCTTTATGAATATATTTTCTAATTCTAATAAGTTATTATTAATATCTAGCCTAAGCGATATAATTATTCGTATGAAAACTAGTAAGAACCTAAAGCAGATACTATTATCAAAATAAACAAAACACTCATTAATTTGTGGCTCGGAAGATAAAACTATTTTTGGAGGGTAAACGTTTCATATTTGTATTTTTTACACTACATTAACCATGATGTTAACATTAAAGAAGGAAACGAACACGGAGGGCGCCAAGTAATTCTTACGACTCTCCCTTAATATTTTTTTAGTAATTTACTCTACATTTTCTCGTACACGTGTGACGGTTTTGGGATTTGACAAGTTTCCTAGATTACACGCACCTCAAACTTGCTTAAGCAGGATGCAAAGTGGATTTCTGGACATCCACACTGGCTTACAGTGCATCAAATTTCACTACACATTCTACATGATCGCGCCTAATGCATCAATTTGCTTAACTACCATGGAGTTTCCTAACTTATTTATACCCAATGCCCTCTGAAGCACTGAAGCTAACCTAACCTACCAAACCTAACCCAACTTAATTCGTGATTGAGGGTGATAAAAGCCTAGTTTCTTACACGGCTTATTCAATGACATTATTAATTGTTTGCATGTGTACAGAGCCACTAAGGCATGACAGCGCATAAACTATCATACACACGACAATAAGGAATACAATCGTAACACAGCATCATCTGACCTGTCTTCCAGTTGTCGTCAGAGACTAGTGTTGCCTCCCTTCAAAATATTAAGTATACGAATAGCAAATTCCTTACAGCCTGGTTATCCATGTATAAATCATGCTAAAATCTATTTTTTTAATATTTTTGTATTATGTGCATTTAAGGTTGTACAGGGGACCAGGTACACACACACACACACCCACACACACAAGCGACCAAAATTTAGTTTTAAGAAAATTACTATAGTTTCCCATTGTCGTGAGAGTTTTCTGTAAGATATGAACACCGCATGACCATTTGCAAATTTTATTTACATAATTAGACTATAACCCCCCACCCCCCTCCCCTCGAAATACTGTATGTCTGTTTTCTATTGGGGAATATTACAGCTATATGGTGAATGAGAAAGATTGTTTTGTTTTGTTTTGTTTTCTAAGGAAGTTATATTTTGATAAGAAGTAGTTGGCAACTCTTGGCTCGCGTCAGTGTTAGGTGGGACTGACATAAATAGCTTCCATCACAAACGCTCGGTCCGATTTTCCAAAGTTCTCAACATAATCGTGCGGAGGAAAGGCAAGAAAGCTCTGGCACAACCGTTCAGGAGCAAGAAGCCACCAGGAGCAAAATACAGACATCTGACACATCCAGCAGTCCCCTACCCCACCAAGAGGCATATACTGTACGAGTCCTATAGTCAAACAGGGAGATGGCCACTCCACAAATAATAGGCTGGTGAGTTTGACCATCATAGTGCGTAAAGTTTTGGGGAGAATTATACGCGATCCCATGATGAAACATCAAGGAAACAACAAAAGTGAGGTGCTTTCCTGTTTTGAGTACTGTCTGGTCCTCAAGATATGCTAGAGACTGTCAGTTGATTGAAAACGTCGAAAGGAGGACCACCAGACTGGTGCCTGCACTACACACCTCAGGTAACCAGAGAGATTAAAACGCTTGCAATTGCCTCGCTTATACTATAGGCGGGCAAGAGGGGACTTAAAAGAAATCTATCAACACCTCAGAGTACATTACTCAGTAGTATTTATACCTGGTGCTGGCAGATGCCCGCCCCACTAAAGTGAGTTTTTTCCCAGCTTAGAAGAGATGTCCCGCCCCCTCCTCATATGTTACAGCTAATTGGCTGTTGCAAATCTGTCCGATTTTAGCTGAATCATGATCACTAGCATCGTCTTTACCTCCTGGTCAAGGTTGTTCTTTAAGTCCATGCTGTTTTTTTAGTTTTTTTTTCTGGTGAGTTGCCAGCGTTGACCTTACACTTGAGGTTGCTCCATGCTGTTTTGATTGTAGTTTTATTTTTTGGTCCACCCTGTACAAACACACGTTGAACGATGTATTCTCCTGCCCGGCCTGGATGAAGCCGAGGTTATTTAATACCCATAAATCTAATGAGCAGTGGAAAAAGTTACCACTATAGATATATATTGGTGAATTAAACTGAGACACTTATGATGCAAAGTCACAAAAAAAAACAAGTTGGCTACTATAAGAGTTAATGATAAACTGCACTTACAAATACACCGTGTAGGAACCTTGCATGCAGTAAAGAGTGTACCGAGCATATAAAGTTGTTCCAAATAAAACTTATCACCATCGCCAAAGACAGAGGAGGCGGATGAACTTCACTGTCGGTAAGATTTGTAACTGCACTCAATCAAAACAAATTATTGTATCGGCTGCCTGTAAATCTACTGTACGTATTTGTTCTTTACACTGTACCTTGGTCTGTAACTGTGCTTATGTTTTTTAATAAAGTTTGATTCTGAGTGAAGGTATCTTAATATAACCTAAACATCCTCAATATTTCGAGTGAAATAACTGTCGTACTAACAACAATAAACACACTAAACCTCCATTACATTATATTTAGGAGAACAGAACATAAACTTTTACATCTACATGAGCCAGATGTCGCTGGCTCCATGTGAGACAAGGTGTGTTTGTTTCACGCCATTCATGTTATAAAATACAGTTGGTTATCAATCACACCAATAAAAGATCAAATATAAAATAGTTATATAAAGTAACTTACATAATTATGTACAGTATTTACTTCATAACTTCTGGGTGAAGATATCTAACATAGAACTACTTGACAGGAGATGGTAACTACAGGAACCTGAATTTAGATGACGGAAAATGACGGTAACAAGTGTACTGAAAATGAAACAATAAGAGAGGGAATGTTTAACTAATACTATACGAACAAACAACTAACTGGGGACCTTTTATACCACCTGATAATGTGAAGTCGTGAAAGCAGCTGTCGTGATTTTTTCCCTCGTGTTTTTCTGTTTCTTCCTGGTCAGCAAAAACAAGTTTATCTTAAAAAAAAACTCACCTGGAACCAGATGACCTTAAGGTGTTCAGTGTTCAATAAGGCAGTGTTAATTTACAGCATTATCATCCCCAGAACCAAACAAGAGTTTTAAAAACAATATTTTTGGGTAGTTTAATGATAATAAATACCTGTAGGTTCTCAAATTTCGTATATGGGATTGAATCTAACTATCTGAGCATCACAGACCTGTTACCTAATGTGAGATGGCGGTGCAAAATCCCGGAAATTCTCGAGGAAAATTGTCTTCCTAACTAGTTAAGTCTCAGATCCTAGGGAAAAGGTGTTAACTTTATGTTTGTGGTTCATTCTAGACCGATTTTTTCCAAGGAAGCCGATAGTGCCAACTTATCTTTTGTTATAAAAGATGCCCAAAATGCCCACCTCTTTCAGGGGCATCTTAAATACTGGCCGATTTGAGACACTAAAGTGACCATTTTTTATGTATGCCCAGTTAAATACCAACGATTGTTTAAACCCAAAATGGCAGCCAAAATAGTGAGTTCTTTTAATAAAACATTTTAAACTGGCTGGTAAAATCGATACCAGACCCCCTTCTCCTATGATTCTCCAGATTTTTTTATTCTACATAACAATAATATCAATATTACTTAAGGTACCCAAATTTGATTAACAAAATACAATGATTTCTCAAAAATTAAAGTGGTTGCCAACTTGTGATTTTCCTTCTATATAATGGTCCCACTTTCCTCGTAGTTACCTTTTATTTCAGGTGCTTGGTATAGATCTAACAAGTGAATGTGGACAAGAAGTCTCCAGCATCTTCACTATAGTAAGATATCCGTCCAACTACCCGAGCCAACCTCTAATCATCCGTTGTTCACCTTGGACGAATTACAGGCTAATTTGCTTCACTATATGTCAGTAGAATTTGAAGAAGCAAATATGAAAAGATATCTGGTTGATAATAATTTAAATATTGAGAGTCTGTCACCATAAACTAACAACACTATAGGCATAGGTAGTAAGCAGCTATCAAACGGAGGTACTACCGCCTGGGAAGATATTGGAAGCATAATGTGTTGTCTAATGGTAGACCCTGCTAACATACGGCATCACAAAAACTGTGACCTTGTCCCATACGTATATCATTTCTCACTCTTGATATTTTTTGTTGTGTTTTTGTATTTATTTATGGCTCTCTATTATTATTATTTCTATTTTTTTTTAATTTGTATTATTATTATTACTATTATTTCCTTTATTTACATCAAACTTTTAGCACGCCATTCGATGCAGCTAGGAAACTCTGGTGTCGAAGGTGAGCTTTGAAGGTGACAATTAGTATGCTGTTGATGCCATGACAGGGTAGCGCATGTCGTCTTTTTTGTTGTTGGTTTTTGTAAAACTTTCTTCTAGTTTTTAAAGATCAACACTATATATGATCCGTTTCTGCTATATTCCCCCCACCCCAGCTTATTTCATCTAGTGCGTAAACATCCTATCGCTATCGGGAGGGGTTAGATTACAGAGGGTTAAATGGCTATCTCAAGGTGATATAAGGCGCAAATCAGCAGGTAGTCCCAAGTATCATCTGTTATGGTGTACCGTAGTTCATGGTCACAAGGATATCGCACCAAAACGAGACGAACAGACACCCAGTAGCCCCGAGGCAAGGGTTCGTTTACGTCAGTTAAAAGTCGAGAGCTATTTACAGTATGTCAGCTAAAAGTCCAGAACGATTTACTTCAATTAAAAGTCCAGAACAATTTACGTCAGTTGAAAGTCCAGAACGATTTACGTCAGTTAAAAGTCCAGAACGATTTATATCAACTAAAATTCCAGAGCGATTTATGTCAGCTAAAAGCCCAGGTCGATATTTCAGGTTTTATTTGAGAACTGCAAAATTTGAAAGTGAGAAGCATAAATAAGGGGACAGATACAGTATTTAAACCCATTATGTGTAAATAGGGTTATCAAGTTACAGGCTGCATACACAGTGTCATAGTTGGAACCAAAGATATGTTTACATAATCCACGGGGTATTTAGTTTTTCGAGAACGAGTGTTTATTATAATTGGCAAGGAAAAATTTAAGAATCAATGAAATATTACTCACGAAATCTCATAATATATCAGGAAACCCCAAGTCCCTGGAGGAATCAACAGGAGAAGCGCGTCTCAAACACCCAGTGGAGAGTCGAGATGTTAAAAGATAATGCCAACACTCCGACTGACATGACATGCAGTATTGTATCTGTACTCAAGGCCATCCACAACCATATGAATGTTGTTTAGCATCTGCTTATCAATAATTACACAGGACTCTTGCTAGCCAACAGTCTAGTGGAGGATGGGGTGGGATAACTAATGTAATGATATTCGTAGACCGTTGCTATAGAAACCGCAATTTAAGTCATTTCTATCATTAAAGAAATCTTTTTATTTCGTCTCACAACATATCTTTACGGACCTGAATACAATACACCCTTTCGCTGTACTGTGTACGTTTGAATTACCAGCCAACATTGGTGTAATGATTGTTTATCAGACCCTAGCTTACTGCCCAGAGAAGAACAGGATGCGCAGGTGTACACCCGCGCAAGTTGATTACAGATTACAGATTGCCCACGAGGGGGCTATTTTATTTGGCAGTGACCTTGATCTGACCCAACAGAGGTTTAGATCACAAAGGGAACCAGAGTTCTCAGTTCACTTGACCAAACAAGCTGGTCTAGACAAGGGTTGCGGCAGGAGTGGTACCAGGAGTCAGGTAAACGTCAGGTCAGGCAACAGTTCTTCTCTCTTCTTGGTCGGCTTGTTTCAATGGTTTCTTGGGTTATATTTTATTTGTCTGTCTTCTGCTATGGAGACCTTGTTAGGTTGAAGATCTTCTCTTCCTCTTCCTTTTGCTGGCTTAAACCGTCCACTCGCGAGTATCTAGGTAGATTAATATAACCTTTTCTTTTCTATTTTTAACTTATTTTTACTCTTATTTTTTCGCCCCTTAGGCCCCGTTGTGGATCGATGACCTGTGCCCGGGTGGGATATTCCCCATAAAAAATATATATGGTGAAGGGCCACCATTAATCCCCCCCCCCCCCCCCCCATGAACTAGTAAAATAATGCTGTAACACGCATATGTGTTTTATATACTACACTAGTCTTGTACTGAGCCTGTGTTAATATATAATATTATCTTTACATCCTCGAGTCACGCTACCAACCTTCCTCACCCTACAACACTACTACTATACTATAAATTCTTACCTTACCTCTTCATATGAGAGTTAACTTCAGTATACAGGTATTGGGAAGCCCCTCTATTATAATCTTGGCCAAGACCTTGCATGTTATTCATACTTAATCATGGCAGCACATTATGTTGCATATCAAATATCGTAAGTGCGTGTAGTTGCCACCATCTGCGCCTGCACTCGCATCCTCACCCACCATTCCTTGTCTGTGTCGATTAGAAATATATTCCGCTGAACTACCTCCACCCCCTAAATAAATCATAGTCAACTACCACGAGTCTATATCAGGGTTACAGTCCAACTCGGCCCATTGCCAACTCAGACCATCTCGAGTATAACTAACTCGGGCCACTTAGGATTACACATTTTTGCATGAATGATAAAAGTACAATGATAAAAAGCAGCATAGATTACAAGGGGGGGGATTGGTTTGTTGTTATTTATCTTTTCATTCTATGTTATTAATATATTAATGTAGAAATTTTGATTTTTTTCTTATATATATATATATATATATATATATATATATATATATATATATATATATATATATATATATATATATATATTTTATATTTAGTTCACAATTAAGATCACTCTACCTGGAGACCTGACAACCTCACAAAATATGACAGTTAAGGATGACCTGACCACGAGAGGTCGCCAAAGATGCATCCACTTTGTTAATGAACTTATCAAACAACTGCGTAACCGCTTGTCGGATAACGTTAGTATATTACAGTCAATGGCATCACTAAGTTCAGGTGAATGTGTACAACCAATAAAACAAGGGATTCTGGACTTGGCAAAGATCTTTGTGAGTGATGCAGCTACTCATACGCGCATAGACTTTTAATGGAGGAAACTGCGTCACACTGTGGAAGCAAGACTCAGACACAACAACCTTGGGTAGTCACTGAGTATAAGGATGCCACAGGAGAAAATCCTTATAGTGATCTTACTGACCTAGCTCTAACTGTGCTGTCACTGCCACATTCTAATGCCGATGTTGAACGAGTGCTCAGTCAGATGAACCTCATAAAGTCTAAACTTCGTAACAAAATGAGTGATGGAACTATGAAAGTAATCTTAACCATGGAAAATGCTGTCATTACTATGAGTTGTCTGAGCGAGTCATAAGAAACATTGGTACACTGGAGGCAGAGAAGAAAATTAATCATCACCAGAAAATTGTTCACAAGATCCTGGAACATCCAGCGGTGGCATCGAGAAAGAGGAGTCACACTGTGAGTGTCTCTTTATCCCAGAGTGCTAACATTCATTTATTATTTGTTTATAAGCTCTTAAACCCACTTCCGGTATTATTCATATATTACATAACGTAAATTAGTATGTGAATTTCTTCAATTTTATGGTAGGTATATTTTTTTTTCACTTTATCTAGCGACTTCTAGCAACTTTTCGGAGTAACTCTACTGACACTTGGTCAGCATAAGGTGGAAAACTTCGTCATATCCCTGGCCACGCTCCCTGACTGAACAACTGTATTCTCCAGACTCCGGCCACCAGCGAAATCGACGATCTCTGTACGTAAACTGTACATCAGTCTTGCGCTTAACAATGTTTCATTAGTGTGATGGGAGAAAATCATAACAAATGTGGTTGGCACGCGAGTTTGTGTTGTAACATCTTTTGGGAGAAATGAGAAAATCTTAAACCATATTAATAGAAACTGAGTAGCCTATCAATTTGTGTCCCTTGGTGATTATACAGTCGGGGTCAAAAGTTCGCCCCCGCCCAAAATGAAGCAGCATCGACCCCAAACGAGATAAATGAGTCAGTTCGGAGACTCATTCCCGCGACTGTTTCACCACGGGGAGCGAACTGTTGTCCCCGACTGTACATGCCTGTGTTACGTCTATTCAGTGTACAAGAACGTACGCTAGGTAATAGTTGTCTGATCATCACTCACAATGCAAGTGGTCACAGTGGGTATTGCACTGGACGATGCGGAATGTGGATGTTAATCTGTCATATAAATATAATAGGAATAAAATGTCTCTTGGTGGAGATAGTCTATTAATATATTGGAGTAGACATAGGTGTGTATTATTGTGAAAATGCTCTACGTGTTTGTGTGCGAAAAAAAATGTGTGGAGCAGTGTGGTGGTAAAATTATGAACATGTCTTACAGATATATAGTGTGGTACATGATGGAGTGGACACTACTACAGCGTGTGGGTACTATGTTCTACCTCGTCAGTCCCAACTCCACCTCCTTCAGCCACATCGATCACGTCCCCAACTATATACACGAGGTAACTTTAACACTCTTCCCTACATCAATCATCATTATTATCACCGTGTCGCCATCGAGGTGGTGATGGCTGTCATCATAATCACCAGTTATATTAATCTTACGTACTGATGTAATGCCAAACTCCCGTCAATTGGCTTTCTCGTGGATTTTTGTTTTAATGTTGCTTCTTACTCACGATCGATGTAAATTCGATGAAAATATATAACTATGACGTAATAGTGTAAATGCTACACCAGTGTCTTCCCAAACTTTAAATAGAAACCACCTTAACTCTTTAAGTTTTCCGTTGCGCCGCGTCCCATTTCATATTATAATAGTTTTTGATGGAGAAAACAGGAAAATAAACAGTTTAGTCTTGGATTTTATCGCCGGATCTTATTGATCTAGTATTTTAACTAATATTCTTTGTCTCCCTTCACCCAGGCGTATTTAACTTCGTAGTACTGTACATCTTGGTTTGGGTTGTCATTTTTTACTCTTCCAAACATTTCTTTCGTCCATTTCACTTCCTCAAAAAAATTGCAAGCATCACCTACGAGCAAAACGTTAACATACACAACCGCCATGTATGCAAATGACTGAATTCAGTAATATAGGAGGCGTAGTGAAGTCAATATATGATGATCCCCTATTAAAATAATTAAAATAGGACGGGGAGTACTTCAAAGTCCCACTCCGCAACGGGGCACACAAAAAATAAGGCTAGACAGTGACTTAGAATGTATCTTATGTCGACTACGAGTTTTTAGCAAGTTTGGTGTTCTTAATCCCCCATGAAAAGCAACCTTTCAAGGCCAATAGGAACTCGGGGTCTAACATTCCCATTCTTCCCACACATGTTTTTGCAGCACTTTTTTTCTTTATCATTGTGATCAGTTTTTGTTTTCCCATAAATATTACTTGTTGCCGGACCTGGAAGGACAGTAAAACCTTCAGAGTGGATTTTTTTTTTTTTTTTTTTTTGTGCCCGGGCACTGCTTATACAGTAACATCGCACTGCTTTACCATACAAATATTATCATAAAGACAACAGGCAGGGAGGGACACCAACCGCTAGGATAAAGGCAGGCATTTCTGTATAAAATACTACCAAATAAATAGGGTGGTTGGAAGGTGAGAATTGTGAAGGTTCTTATCTGGCAAAAACGTGACGTTGATAAAAAAATCCAACAAAACACGACGCTGGGTGAAGAAATACTCTGGCCGTGTCACGCCAGGTTGAGTGGTGTCGTTAGTAAGTGCATTCTAGAGGGTTGTAGAATACACCCAGTATGAAAGTTGTAAGTCATAATGTATTATTACGCTTTAACGACAAAGGTCCTGAACACCTGAGGGTCAAGACGTATCAGGTGCTGCTTCTGCAGCTGTTTTTACCAAATTTTTGGTGCCCCCCCCCCCCCCTCCATCAAGATATCAGCAAATTCACGCAAAAATTATGATTTCGTTTCGAAAAGGAATGGAAACTGTTGAACAAAGACGAACAGTTTTGAACACCAATGAAATCAGTGCTAAACAGTAAGAGCTGATGGTCGTCCATAAACTGACCTTCACAACCACCGGTAAAAGACCTTATAGCGTACCCAAAGAGAAGCGCCCCTGTGAATCAACAATTATACTACAGCTGACCACGCAGCAGGCGCTAACCAGAGATATTCGGCCTTGCCCCCCCCCCCCCCCTTTGCTGCGAATCCCGTAACACCACTGTCACCACTTAACAGTGAGTGAGGTACTGCGACGTCACGTAATGAAAAATTTGCCCCGATACCAAATAAGACCCCTCTTTACACCACCTGTGAACGAGTTACTGCACCACGTTATCTGTTCAACACCTCAACACGCCTGATTTACGAGACCTCACAGAAGGGCGTAAGACCAGGCCCTGCCCTCCAGTGTAAAAAATAATGTGTATGTTTACTTCATGTTTCTTTTCCTAACTGTAATGAAAGCTTTTGTTAAATGACCCACTTCTCCGTGTCACTGCATGTAATAAATCACTTCTGTCCGTTGTATATTTACAGCGTTTTGGTTACTGTACCTTTTCAATAAACCGGTAATTATTATCATTGCATAAACTTTTCATCAACAGCCCAAAATTAAAATTGATTCTCTTTATTCCGGAGTTATGTTGCTGACGTACTGTTGGCTCGTCACTTAATAGAGGATACGGTAATTAGGCTACCCGAGCTCTGCGTATACCCAGTCCTTGTTACGTGCAATTGGCGCAAGATTCCATACATTGCAATTGTAAAGTGCGTTTTCATGACAAATGCATGTAATGTAAGTTCTGAATTTTGGCAATATATTTTTCTCAAACCATTGTATAATGACACTCTTACTTTGCTGTCTAGCGCATCTTACTGTTTAGTGAATAAATATGCCTGCCAATCTATGGAATCAACAGCAATCGTGAAAACTACGAAAAGTTAACTTCATGTAGGTTTGGTTTAGTTTAAGGATAGGTTGCCATTATCAGATATTGGTAACAATGCATCTTAGCCATTACAACAAAAATAAAGTAGCACTGCTTTATATTAGTTGTGATAATGATGAAACAGTAAAACTATGGGTTTATGTTTCAGGCAATTCCTGTGATGGCAGTCTTCATGTTGGTGGATTTGGCAGTGCGTTTCCTGCAGGGTAAAACTGTCAGATTCAGCGAAGTTTTCTTCTCTGTAAATTCTGGGATTCTCGACGAGGCTGCAGGGTAAAGAGTGAGAGGGAAGGAATGAAAGGGTGGAAAGTGAATGAGAGGAATGAGACATTGTTGATGTAAAGATGTGTGTTGCCGTTATATTTTCAATGCACATTAAAATAAGTTAGAGATTTATATATAATTCGAAAGTGGCGTAACCTTACACGCGGGAGTTTCACAGGTACCTTCTTTTTCATGGCAACTGGGTGCTTCTTGGGGCTATATTTTATATATTCCAAAGATCTCATTGATTTCCAAAGTTTAATTTCATGATAATTAAATTCTCTTAACTCGCAGAAGTTGGTGTTCCAATTTTTTAAAGCATCTTAGAAATATAATTATTTATCATTTCACCACTTATTCTTTTATTATTCAGTTGTAATCAAGCACAATCAAAGCCTTAATTTACTTTTATTAATGCACCATCTGAGCTAGCATAGTCAACTGAGGTGTGGTCGTGACGCAGGTTGTCGTGTGTGGTGTTGCTAGGCTACCAGTGGCTCTACCAGTACCGCATCTGGGACCTGCCTTGGGACTCTCTTTACACGTGGTTCGGCGCCTTCATCCTGGTCGACCTTTGTTATTACTGGATTCATCGAGCTAACCACGGTACGTGAGGCTTGAACTGTGGTAACTGTGAATCACTGGTCAACAAACAATACAATATTGTAAGCTTAGGTTATCCTGATCAAGGCAAAAGTGGTTGTGTCGACACATCAGGAGCATTACAGTAGCACAAAGGGGGCTTGTAATCTATGCAAATTAAATATGTTGGTTTATGACCCAATGTAAATTAGGTATTTTCAGTCACATTATAATTATATACAGAATTACAGGCCTTTTAACTTTTTCTATTTCACACGGCAGAAGTGAACATCTTGTGGGCAGTGCATCAGTATCACCATTCTGCAGAAGACTTCACCTTCTCGGCAAGTATGCGTAACTCAGTACTACAACGAGCGATACACTTTGGTTTCTACCATCCCCTGGCGTTGATAGGGTTCCCACTACCCACCGTCGCCGTCCACATAGCCTTCAACTACCTTTACCAGTTCTTCATGCACAACGAGTACGTTGGCAACCTTGGTCCAATAGGCTGGGTCCTCATGACCCCCTCCCTCCACCGCGTTCATCATGGTAAGGATTTTACAGATGCAGCGACAGCATTGTGCTAGGCTCGCCGTGCTGCTGGCAGGGTGATTATACAAGTGTACTTGTCTGACACTGGGTATTTAATATTACATTTGGGAAAGTGAAGACAGTCGAGTACAGTACTATGCACACTGCCGTCTGCCAGGTTTATGGAACCACTTACTTTCCATCCTTGATTCAAGAAAAACCTTAATTTTTGTGATAGAGGTTTTGATACTCCACATAACAAGTGAGTATGGTGTATGTGACGTTATAGACTACAGTAATACATTATTCGTTTAACTGGACAATATGACGCATTTGCTGACCATGTTGATCTTCAGGTGAACACTTAAGGTTTTGATACTTTAGTTAACTACAAAATACTGTACTATGGTGGTCGCATATTTAGCCACATATTATAGTCGACCCAGCATGGTCATCCAGTGAGATTGATTATGAAAAATCCGACGAAGAGCCATAACAATCAGCCTTAAAATTGAGTTTGTTTATTCTTAAATTACTTTCTAATTAAATTGTGGGTCGATGACCTGTGCCTGGGTGGGCTATTCCCCGTACAAAAATAGTATTAAGTATATGTATTACGATAAAAAGCTTTTAAACATAAATATTTACATTCTTTTTAATGACTAAGACTCCAAGACTACAGAATGGATTAAATGGTACTGAAGGGGCAGGCATATGGATAACATGGCAGGTGAAAGATCGGTGAGCAGTCAGTTTGACATTTATTAACTACACATTTAAGTACATACTGGTGTTCCCCAGGGTCAAACAAGTGGTGCCTGGACAAGAACTACGCCAGTGTGTTCGTCATCTGGGACCGTATCTTCGGCACCTTTGAGCCCGAGAGAGACAACGAGGTGATAGTGTACGGTCTTACTGAGCAGCCCCAGACCCACAACGTCCTCTGGCACCAGGTCTGTTGTTATTCTCTCTGTCCACTTTCCTCTCACCCTTCGATACTCACATCCCGCCTGCTCATCCTCTCCAGTGTCCTGTCCTCCTCGCCTCCTGCCTCATTTTGCCGTAACCATGACCTTTGTTTGGGGTTTATTTCAGCATTAAGTAATTTGTCTTCTCAAAGTTTTATGTATAAAATTCATACAAAATGCATAGAACTGAGGAAGCACAATTTTGAATGCACAATTGTAGACTTTCTTTTCAACCCCCCCCCCCCCCCTCCTTCGGTGTTTGCTAGCCTTTCACGTTGCCTTATACAATATACACTTTACTGTGAAATTATATGTCTATTATGGTCATTGGAAACCCATACAGTGGAGTCGATGCTCACACACTGAAGCGCTTTTTCATTACTGTATTAAGTGCTTTTTAACTGCGTACACCCCTCCCTTGAAACATTCTTTGATCCACCCCTGCATCACTTCTTGTTCCTGCTGTATATTTGCTTTTGATGTAAACAGATGAATGAGTAAAAAAAGAAAACGAAAGAGTTTTTTTTTAAGAGGAATGAGGCCGACAGTGTTTGTGCCTAAGATGATGGTGTAGCATTGAATAAAAAGGTTAAGATTCACTCATCTAGATAAATGATTCAGTTCCTAAGCCAATGTTCTCTATCAAGAATAAGTTACCTCCTCAAACCTCATCTTTGGCTAAACTATTGCAGTGCGATGGTAATGCCGAGACTAACATCACTTCTACGGTGTCATTGATTTAATGCTATATATTACCTCTCAAGCTAACCTTAATTTTAGTAACATACATGTAAATAAACTTCGAAAACCAGTTAATAAACTCTACCCCGAAGGTCTACTACTTCGATGAGATATACAAAAAGGCCAGAAGTATGAGTACCTGGAGAGACTCCCTGAAGGCCATGTTCTATGGACCTGGCTGGTCCCCCGGAGCACCCCGCCTGGGGGACCCTGACACCTTCCCTGACGTGAAAGCTCCCAGAGCCAAATACGACCCCCAGCTGCCCCTATGGCAGGTTGTGTATGTCGTCTCTCACCAACTGCTGGCGCTGTCTGCACAACAGTTAATGGTTATACGCTACACGGTAAGACTCCTCGCATTTTCTTCTTCTATTCTTTCTACCTCATATACAAATCTATTTATCAAAGACGATTATTATTCCCAAAGAACACAATATATTCAGTTTTGTTAAGAATGACGATGAAACGAGGACTACCACCAGCAGTTCACCTTATACACAGGTACACTAATAAATAGTATAGGCCAGCATCTCAAAGGCCGCCCACATAAACACATAAAATCTTTATGAATAACCCATATAACCTCTGTCATCCATCAGGTCACATGTACTACCTCCTGTCAGTAACACCTACAGCTTTATTCTTAAACTTTTTTTTACATCGTGTTTACTTGTTTAGCCTCGTCCTCGCTAACAGGTCTTCCCTCTTTCAACTCTGCAAATAGTTCATTCCTCCATGACCCACACAAGACATCTCTGCCCATTTCTCATGTTCCTATATTCCTATAACCAGTTGTTTTAGAATATTCTACTCCTTTCACTGCATCTTGCTACATCTGAGCGTGTGATTGGAAAAGTAATTTTGCCCAGTGGTATCCCTCAACGGTACACCAACACTAGGAGAAACTATTCAGTACCTCAGCTGCAAATGTTTACTGGGACCTCGGCTGTGGCAATGACAGTCTCTGATTCGGCAGTTATTAAAGAGCCAGTCAGAGCTTTGTGAAACTGTCTTGTTTAACGTTTAACTATTATTACGCTTCAACATCTAGGTTCTCAAAACACAAAGTGGTTAGTGAGTAATTATATTAGTCCATCAACTATTAATATTATGAGATAGAACCGTTGGTGATTATTCCGCAAACACCGCTATACGAAAAATAATCCTGAATTAATTGTTTGTTTAACTTTATTTTACATGAACGAATGTTATTGCTGGTGCTGAACACCCGATACCCTTCAAATAACCCAAACAAGGTGTCTCACGTTCCTATATAGATCATATTGCAAAATACACAATACAAAATACTTTATACTCAATACCTGCATTCTAAAATACACGATGCTTATTACAGTGGGTAGGGTAGGTTAGGCCTTAAGATTAACCTCATGGAGGGTCCTGACCCCACCTGAGGAATGGTCATCCCGGGTTTTGCCACCTGAAGAATCGTCACCCCAGGTTGTCCCACCTGAAGAATGGTCACCCTGCCAAACTGTGTGGTGATGATTCTTCAGGTGATCCCCTTATTAAATTTGATATAAAACTACGCCAAACATTACCTTTACTTTACGTCATCCTCTTCACCACTGGTCAGCCTGTTCGCCTCATGGGTGGTTGGTCACTTCTCTGTTACGCATTGTTGGCAGATGGCATGTACTGGCTCCTGAATGTATCTGAACCTGCTCCAGAGTTGGTCAAGTCTTGAAAGATCACACGCACATTACTTTTTACCGTCGCAAGTCACAACACAACACTGACAGATAGTTCCAAACCGGTTCAAAACTTCCAAGCGTTCACAAAAAATACATTTCTAATGTTAAATTCACCAGCCGTTTGGTGGATTAGCCCACCAGAGCACAGGTCAATGACCCGCATCAGGGCCTGGGGGCGAAAATGTAGTAATAATAATAATAATAATAATAATAATTATTATTATTATTATTATTATTTTTATTATTATTAAACATTAATAAAAAATATATAAAAAATGTCTCTTGATTCTCTTACTATTCACAACACAACATACATACTGTACATATATTGTATCTCACTTTTGATTTTTTTTCTTTATGGTTATTATTATTATTATTATTGTAGTTATTACAGTATTATTATCATTATTATTTTGTTTTCAATTTTGTATTTTTATTATAAATTTGACTTACAGTACTATGAAGTTTTATTAGTATTATTGTATTATTATTATTGTATTACAGGTTAACAATCCCTTATCCGAAATCATTGGGGCCAGAGGCATTTCGGATTTTGGAATTTTTCTGTTTTCGGTTTTTTGTTTTTTGTTAGCCTACCCGGGCACAAGTCACTGACCCACATTAGGGCCTGGGTGGCAAAAATATAATAAAAAATATAATAATAATAATTCATAGGTCTAGGTCGTGTTTCTCACTTTTGATATTTTTTTCATTCAAGTATTTCTTTATTATTATTATTATTATTTTATTATTACAGTATTATTGTTATTATTATTATTATTAATTTTTTATTATATTTTATTATTATTATTATTATTGTTGTTGTTATCATTATTATTTTATTTTGGTATATTTTTTTATTAAAATCTTTATTTACTATAAATAATTATTATAATTATTATTACTATTACATTTTCGCCCCCTAGGCCCCGATGTGAGTTAGTGACCTGTGCCCGGGTGGGCTAAGCCCCAATTTACAATAATCTGTGTTTTAATAGTATTTAGGTTTTAACACCCTCTCGTGATTTACGTTAGGCCGACACGGAATGTAAACACTGGAAAAGTACCCGGTACATCTCTCCCTTCACTTGTCAAATCCAAAAAGCTGCTATGTGGAAAAACTGCTTTTCCATCCATGCAGTTCACCTACCAGTGTGTCACATGGCATTTCCATTTCATTTCGCACTTGCCTTCTCTTGTGTAACCAAAGTTATCATTATTTATCGTTGTGTAAACTTGTGATCACTGTGATTCAAGCGTTTGCCATTATTTGTGCTGATTTTACGTTAACTAACATATACGACCATGGTCAGTACAACTGTTCAGATTTTGCTCAATTTTGGTGACTGAAGTGATTAATAACCTTGAAAATGGCTAGCAAGTATCCTGTCGAGTCTCCCATCTCTAGGAAAGCCTAGGCTTTGAGAATGACTGTGTCTCTGGAAACAAAGTTAGATATTTTAAAGCAGCGGGCTTGTTATTATTAATGTGATGAGAGTTGTTTAATTTTTTCTTTATTTAATCAGTGTAAGGCAGCCTTTTCTGTGATAAATGTCTGTGTCAGACAGACCAGGAATGTGTCCCATTGAAACCCATGTTAAAAGGCTCCCAATTTACGTTAGGCTTTCCAGGATCACAACCCTATCATAAATTGGAAGATACCTGTATAAATAAATAATTTTTTGCTTATGAGACTACTTTTCTGGGTCACTCCATTTACCAAAATAGGAAAATACTTTAACAACAGAGCAATCTCTTATGTTCAAAATGCACTGTTTGAGTGAAGTTTTCAGAAAATTTATTTGCTGCTAAAAGGAATACCCCCACCTCCAGTGCTCACAAAAGGTTGGCCTTCACTCGAAATTTTCTGCATTTATCTTTGATATTCTACCATTTCAAAAACATTTCATATGTAAATGTTCCATAGAAGATACAAGAGACTACTGTATTAGCTATATTATGATTAATGTTGCCAGTGATACCATAACTGATAATGACCAATTCCCAGACGTCTTCATGGTTGATGGTGCTCACATTCCTGGTGTTCATAACCATGGCTGTGTGTGTGACGTCTGCCATATTTGATGGGTGGCGATGGGCACCCGTGGCTGAAGCTGCCCGCTGTGGTGCTTTCGCTTACGCCTTCACCACACCCGTCACTGCTATCCCTGATGTAGACACTGCCCTTATGGTTTATTTCTCTCTCTGCTTCTTATTCTGGACGAAGCATGGACTAAATCATCCGAGTGTCAAAATTCACACTAACAAGATGATGTGAGGGTTGTTACTGTCCATCTGCTTGGGAACACAACATCTGCAGCTGAAGACAGTTACACTGACACCAATGTGACGAGAAAACCATCTACTGAGGCTTGATAAAAAACTGTGGGTCGTAAGTTTTCCAAACATTGTACAGTATTGTCGTAACAGAACTGTCTTAGTAATGGACACCACTAATCCACGTGCACCATATGTACTTAATGGTATGAACCACACTCCAGTACCCTAAGCCAACTAGAAAAGAATAGCATATTGTTTTTATTGTTTTTTGTAGGAAGGCAATAAACAAAAACAGCACCTGGAACAACAAAAGGATTCTTATTTTACAATGCTAAGCTACTCAAGGAATGAGTAAAAACAGAGAAGGATATTTCTAAAGGCTCTGATCTCATGAAGATTATTTACCCAGGATAGTAACAAGTGGTCTAAGGTGGGGTACTGAATCTTAAGGACTTTGGGATACCTAATTTTTACGAGATCCGAAAGTTGATAAAAAAAAATTCCTGAAAATAATAAAGACATATATGCCACTTGTTCAAGTTTGTTTAAAATATATTGAAAACTGGTAGGAGTTATTTTACTATTGTACAATACCCTTAGAATACAATCAGACAACTTTTGTTCATTGAGACAACCGATCCTTAGACACAAACACTCGCACACTCGATCACTATGCCTCACTGCCTGGCCAATATATCTTGACCTCTGAAAAATATTGTTCATCTTCCTAATGATCAATTACTCTATATCTGAAATTAAAGAAAATACCGGTAATGCCAATAATTAAACGAAAAAATTCCATTCTTTATTTCAAAAATAGGAAGAACAACAATGACTAATATAAAACATCATGTTAACTATAAAAGAGAAAATATGAAGTATCATGAATCTTTTGTATCAAACCTTCCATTATCAAGAAAATATGTTGTAGTACTTTACATGTACGGTATATCAAAAAATTATCTGCCAGGATGGGTCCGATGACTTCCAAAGTGCTACATGCAACTCAAAATGTCCCAGGAGGGTTGGTATGAATGGCTCTAGCATACTGATACCACTACATTTGGTAACCAAATATCTTATTAATTATACCAAAATAAATACTCATTGCATTACTATGTTAAAACTATACAGGGCAGAAATGTGCAGATCCCAATATCTATCATCCGTGGTCTCATAATGTTTCACACAGTGTGTGAACAGATATTTTTGAGATACTGCACAATAAAAAAAATTATGTTTATTTGTATATGTCTTACTGCAACTTGGCACAGGTTGTTGTCACAATGATCAGTGTTTCAGTTGGGCCTTGGACCTAATTGCAATGGTTCAAATTTAATTGTCTGTAAATACACCTGTATATAGTGGAAATAATTTTGATATTTGATTGTAACTTTGTAAAAAAAACAAACATTATTGTACAGTATAAACATAAACATCCGAGACACATTACAGCACTAGAACACTAATACCACTATGTTGTACAGTTTGTAGGATTTAATTCATTGAAACTATTTATCAGTCATATAATCCCAATGTAACCTACCTTTCTGAAAGTATCTCAAGTCATATGACTCAATAACTAGACAGTATTAGATATAATTTACAACTTTTATCAAATTATTTATTCAAGTAGCAGCTTTCTGGATAAACTAATACAACAAAGAAGCTGTATACTGTACAGCAAATAAGTCACAAAATAAAAACCGATTTCTACATACTGTAACTGTGCTAGAAATTTCAAAGATGAGTAACATGCCATAAAACAAGTGAGTATTTTAAGCATTGGATTGTAAGAGGTCATGTCAGAGGCTTAAAAATGGTAAGATAATTTTGGGGGGAACCATGACAGAATAGGTGTCTCTTAATAGTTTACCCACAGGACCAAAATCGTGAGTGTTATATCATCTTTAAACCTCTATGTTGACCCTGAAATAATTTTTAAAAATTACCAGAGTTTGGGAGATACTGTACTGTATAGATTACTGTACCTGTAATTTCACTTTGTACAATCAGACAAAAGTTGTGTTGCGGATTTGTCCGAAGATTAAATATAACTCGTGAAACATTATGAGGGCCCTTCCACTAGGCAGAGCACACCAAAAGTTTTAGCCCTTTGGCAGATGTTTTCACCAAATTTCATGACACGACTTTTGTCTCTCATTGCACATTATTTAAGGATCACATTAAATGTTCACAGTTACCCTAAATCTATTGAGTTTTGTCCCTAAGGGGGCACAGTTCCAAAACCATCCTACCATCTCTGAGTGACTCCTTTAAAATGTCTTGGTGATGTGTATGTATTGTAAGGTGTGACTACAGGTGCTGAAAACCTGCTCCACTTTTCAAATGAGAATGGAATGAAAGTGATAGAGTTATACATAGATGGATAACTAAATGTAACTGGATAGATGGACTGACTATTAAAGAGATGGTAGCTAATTAGTATAATGCTGATAGCTAATCAAAAATAGATGGCTAACTAATTATAGATGAACAGCTAATTAATTAAATGCTTTAATATTCATAATGCACGAGGTTGTTGTCCTGCTGTTAGAGTATTGACTTCAACTTTTATCACCTTGTTCACACTAATGATCCAGCACAGTTAATACAAGATGCTTATACAGTTTACAGTAATACCCCGATTTACGCGGTCAATTGAACCCATGGGGTACTGCGGAAAGTGAAAACCGCGTAAAGTGAACAACAGAACATATGGGATTAATTCCAATAGAGACTGGCCAGACTCCCAAACTCCACTTTTTCAGACACAATACCTACGTTGTAGTAAAAATTACATCTTAATTTTATGATGGTATGCACACACAATTAATAATTAAGAGAAATATCAATAATATTAGTTTTTTAACACTTACATTAGTAGAAAAGATGGCTGGGCACACGGGAATGGGGGGTTGGTTCCGAGGCAGAGGGCAGATTATTGGCCCTCACCTGTATCACTTGTATCAATTGTATCACTATCCACCACAAAGGCTTGCAGGGCCTCTTTGTCAAACCCCTCAAAGTCCATATAAGTCCATATCCTCACTATCACTGACTTAGGCCGGCTGTGGTGGGTGGCGGGTGAAGAACTCGGTAATGTTTTGATGACTGGGCGACCTTGTACGCATCCTGCCCGCGCCGCTTCCCGCGTATATGAGTAGATGCACCGCGGAAAGTGAAAGTTCGGTTCTGGCGAGGCACCGCGTAAATGAGAAATCGCGGAAAGTGAAACGGCGTAAAGCAGGGTAATACTGTATCTAATATTTTCTTATATTCCTACAATAAGTGTTATACAGAACTATGGTGAAGATAGTCACTGTTATATAGGACTATGGTCAAGATAGTATCAGAAAGTATAGCACCATGGTCAAAATTAGGTAAGACATCTGGCTGTACTTCCAAGTGACAAAATGTTTTATTTAAAAAGTGAAACATTCTTCAAGGGATTTTGCCACTAATACTTTTGAAGTACAGGTATATTTTTATAAGGTTTTCCTGGTACCATTCCTGTTAATAGGGTACTGTCAATTTAATCATCAAACAGTAAAATTCCCTTACATAAAAATGTTCATTACAATAACTAATATCCCTAGTACTGTATTTGGGTCTAAGTCCAGGATATTTGCTGTGGTATTCCTGTAAAAATTATTACTCAGCCAAAACAATTTTCATTAGGGATATATGCGAGTCATTTACAACTGAAAGTTTAGGGTAGTTATTACTGTAAATTATATCATACAAAAATGTCTATACTATAATGTATGCATAGGGATAGGAACCCTGTTTTCTCGACCTTCATTACCATACAAAAATATAAGCAACTGTGACTGTGTACCCATTTGCTTTTCCAGTCACCTTGCAACATAAAGGAAAAGGGTTTACAGATATGAAAAATCTACAATTTACGTCTTCACAAATACTATCTTTACTTATACTGTATACACAAGATATCATCAGCCAAGTGGATACAGAAGAAAAAAAGAGTTAGAATGAAATGTCTGAAAAAAATTACTGGTATTTCAAACTAGAATTATGTTTGTGAAACACACACAGTATATACAGTAAGCCCCCAGTGATGCAAAAATTCAACCCAATTGCCTGAAAATCTAATCAGGTATTCCAAATGCTCACAAACTGAACTCAGGTGGGATGGAAATATGGATGAACATAACTACAAATGGATGGAGAGGCAAATACAAATCAATATGGTGAAAGAAAATTCTTATTCATTAAAGCATTCTTTAACGACATTTCACTACAGGGCTTCATGTATATCACAGAAATTATGGTCACAACGCAAACTTAGCAAATTCAGCCAAATGTCACAATAAGACCAATACTAGAAATCTGAACAAGTGACACTATAAAATTATAGACGTATTGTATACAGTAACTGTTTAAGCAGCTATTTTCCAATAATTAAAATGGCTTTAGTTTATGTTCAATGCAAAACTTTATTATGAATTTCTGGTGTAACTAAACAAATTACTTACCTCTTGTTCAAATCTTGATCTTAACATATTTCTCAACAAGAAAGCTTGATGTTTTTCAGTTCCATGATAGCCAGTAGATCATCAGCACTTTTTTTCAATACAGTATTTACACTCCAGTTAGGACAGAAAGATCTACTCTATTCTTGACTGATCTGCAAATTGTACTTCAGAAATTAATAAAAACTAATTTGGTATGTTCATAGTCAGAAGAAAACACAATGTAGTACTACCTATTTCTTCTAGTAAAATGTCACTGATGAATATTAAATGAAATCTGAAGTCAAGTAGACTAAGAGGAATAGTAAATTCAAAGTTGTATACAGTATGATGTTTGTCAGTTTAATGTGAAAAGAGGACGAATAAATGAGTTTAACGCTATAAAGCCACGGAGTATCACTAATATATAATTTATTTATGAGACAATAAACGAGAGAAACACTATAGAATATAACATAAAACTTTACTAAAACTTCACAAAAACAAAGCACTAATATATCATATGTGATACTCTGAGGCTACCATAAGTAAATCATCTTGTATAACTGGAAGATGGTACTGTACTGTATAGTGTACAGTACTGCCAAAAAAATATTCCCAAGATTCAGAAATACTGCAGATGAATATCTACTCGAAGGATATGTACAGTACATCAAAAACCAGTCAATATTTTTAAGTTTTCTCCATCAGTACAAGCATATCGTGAGCTTTTCCTGATTCAGCTCGGTTTTTTCTTCTTAATAATAGGTGGTTTTCCTTATTGGCACAACTCATATCATGTGGTGTTTCCTATGGATAAAGCAGAATGGGACATGAAAACTCTCCCTATAACTAGAAACATACTGACCATCACCTACTTATTATCATACAATCTGTCCATAAATTATCCAACTCATTTCAAAACCTAATTCGTATTCTCAAAAACATAATACAATACTGTACAGTAACTAGAACACTCCAGTTATATTTTACTCGACACACGACTAAGTTTTTCTCATACCAGTAGACTTCCTCATGCGCACTGTGTTCCACTTACAATATTTTTCAGGTTATTTTTAAAATGAGTCTTATAATCTATGGGCACCCTGTATAATAAGCCTCCAACATAACTGCTGGAATCTCGTGCAATGCAACTGTCATGGAGAGCAGCTGTAAAGTAATTCAAGTGCTCACTAATTATATTAAAAAACAAATGGTTAGCTCCTTTGTGTGTGTGCAAGCTCTAGTGAGTACAAAGATTATGGCCAAATTTGGTAAGACAGTGTAGAGAAGTTAATGGGTATTACAAAAACAGAAATGGAAAATACAGGGTAGTAACATTTTAAGAAGAGTGCTGAGAGTAGCATGATAAAGAAATGAAATACAGTAATATCTAAAAAACAGTCAAATAGTTGTGTAAAATGGAAAGCAGTTGTATTTGAAGAACAGTGCAATAGGGCAGTGGCATAAAGAAATGGATTCTAATAGTTGAAGAAGTGTCATTGCAAATTAGAGCCAGAGCACTAAACAAGACACTGTGCATATGGAGTAAAGGTTACATCAAAATGTTAATGTCTAACCAATCATTTATCTTTATCATTAGTCTGAAACTTTAAATACTTGTTCTTGGAAACCAGTGAAGAACTAATGAGCAAGAGATTACCAAGTTTTCCTCTTTCCGTGAATTTTACTTCCATGGGAATAAGAGATCAAGTGAGTGGATTGACACTACCATGTCTTTAGTATTACAAAACAATGACTATACTGTATATAAGAAATATCACATTGTATATGGAGGGGCATCATAAACTATGAAAAAAATATCATCTCACAATAATTCAAAATCTCTTTAATTTATTAACAAAACTAACATAGCTACAAATTGTTATAACTTATTTGTTGAACATCTTATTACAGAGCTCTGTGTTTTTCTTATTCATCACAAAAGTTTTCCCTGGTACAGGTGATAATTTCCTCTTATACTTCCTGAGTACATAATTACTGCCAGGGATTCGTTCCAGCTTACGAACATTGTTCACCACCTCAAAGTTGGGTTGCACCTGAAATGATGATTAAGGTAACTAAACAGTCAGTCAACAGCTTTTTTTTTTAATTTCTAGTTAACAGTAAGAGTAAACTAAGAATTCTATAAACTGTATCAAGTAAACGCATTGTTATATGTACAGTACATCAAAAAGTTGTTTAAAGCAAAACAATCCCATTTGTTCATTTATGAAACCCTAGGGTACTGTGTTTTGAAATGACGAGCTATATATTACACCAAATAGGCATCATCACAACACACTGCACTTTTTCCTCATCTATCTATTCCCAAATAAATATTATGTAACATTGACACTAAGCTCTCAAAAAATAATTCACATACATGATTACATTTAAAAAATCACTTACCATTTGGAGACACATGACAACTTCATCATAAAAATCAAGGTCGGTAATAAAGTTGAGTTGTGTTTGTGCTCCAGTGTTGAACTCTATCAAAGTCTGCACAAATGAGGTGTCAACTCGTGCTACTCCCTGTATTACCATGGCCGCTCTGTAAGTTATACACCACGTTACGAGAAACTCACAATAATGTATCAAACAAAAACTATCAAGTCAAAAGAATTAATTATAAAATCTCAAATTATCTATATAATGACATCTCTTCATACTGAGAAAACAACAAAATATTTACCCTACTTCCACAAGGCTGTGAGCATTTCGATTCCACAGAGATACTTGGACCTGACCAGCAAAGTCGTATGAGATGGCGCCATTCAGACTGAGTTCAGCATTAAATCCATTCTGCAGTGGCACAACCTGCATGTGGTCTTGAAGGAGTAGTGAGCCCTATAAGACAAAAATTTCACATTTAAACAGTTAAAGTATATACAGAAAAAAACCCTGAGTACCGGACTAATTAGGCCACGGCGACATCGTTACTCAGATGGAATGCATTACTGTACTGTATTCGGGTGTCCATATCACCTGGAATGCACAACTGTTCAAAACAACAACCAGCATATTACACTCACACAGCTTGGCTTATTTATGCTCATAATAAATTAGTTCAAGTTAAATAATCCTACTCATGGTATACTTTAAGTAAATTCAGTTGTTGTTTTAATGTGGGTTAATAGATGTAGCTAAGGTTATAGAATCTATTAGCTTTCAGAGCCCCAAGAGTTTTTTAAGGTTCCCAAGTCTCTATGTGTGTATGTATGTATGTATGTATGATGGATTTGTGAAGTGTGAGATAAAGTGAATGGACTGTACTTGCTTGGGCAGTGTTCTCACAATGTATGTTATTTATAAGTCACACAAGAACAGGCACATTTGCACTGCAGCATGGCCGTGTTGTTGTCATGGGGGCTGGACTGGTGGGACCACCTGGTCCTTGCTGTGTCACTCCACAACAATAACAATGACCAGTAATATATAGAATATATATATATATTTTATTTTTCCAACATTGGTGTTATTATTCAGACATGTCTTTACTCGTGTGATCCGGTACTCATGTTTTTTACTGTAATGATAATGAAGATACAAAGTTCAACATTAGCTGATACTTTTGGTGACAAAATTTAGTTACAGCTCTGAATTTTAGAGATTAAAGTATACAGTATATGGAAACTGAAACTCAACAACTACCTGAAGAGCTGTCGTTCTCTCCGAGCCGGTGCCGGACCACACGTGACCCATCAGTTCACCCTGTCCAGTGAAGAAAACAAATGGCCGCAGCTGGGTATCCATGAGGGTGATCTCAATACCAGCATTGGCATCTTCTCCATCGTCCACAGCACCTTCACCACCAAACACAGCAAGACCACCAGCAAAGATGCCAAACTGAAGGACATTATTACAGAATATATTAGTGCCAACTGAAACTTAATACTATATTACAGTTACAGTACTTTGAATGTGACACACACAACCATAAAAAAATAAGTACAGTTTGATAGGCCCTGACATGTGGACAAAGTAAATTTGACAATCAGGTCACACAAAAATGCAAGCAATAAGGTTATGTAGTGGAACGTGTTGGACTACATTATTTCAATCAAATCACTGATGTGCAAGATGGCAACAAAGCACAATTCTAGACATCAAGGCAATAAGGACATCATTTCCTTACAATCTAGTATTACAAGCTGAAAGTATCATGCGTTCACAGGTTCAGTCTTACTTTTGATAAAAAATTTATATTTCTCCTGAAAAATAATCATTCTTGGCCCTGGATCTAATGGTTACTAAGGTCAAGAATTACACACTATGTCAAATCATCATTATTTCAACTCACAGAAAGTAATCTCATTTGAGCATCTTGACTCTCTACAAAAACATCAACTGTAGATCTCTTGAGAAGTCCTCCATTAATCTCCAGCATGTTGTTGAAGGAAGAGTTGGCACTTTTGTCTTGGTAGAGAAGCCGGGAGAAAGACGACGAGAGGCCACCTTGACCCAGTATGTGATAATTATTATATTTTGGATCTTGAAACAGTTTCTTCAGCATCTGGAAAACAAACAATATAAATACAGTACAGTACAGTACTCCATTACAATAAAAGGCCTCCATTAAAAGTTTAAATCAGTTCCATAAAGAGGCTCATGCACTAGCGAATAATATAGATTCTATAGCTACTAACTCAAAATCTCAATTGGGCAACAAGAAATCAAGAAGTAGACAATACACAAGATGTAAGAGAAGAACACAAGAGGTAAACTGTACATATCACTACCCAAAATTTACATACTGTATTAAGCTCAATTTGCACACTGCTTGTGCTTCAAAAAATAAAAATAAATAAATAAATAAAATCCGAGTAGTAAACTGTACTTACCTGCTGTATGTATTTATCGGTGCTGGCTAAATCACGTAATCTACCCAGCAGTAAAGTATTTAATTCTTTGGTGTCTTGTAAGGCCATCATCCTCAGTATCAACCGTATAAACTCCTCACTGGGCTTGTGTCGTAGAACAATGTCTGCTGCCATGGCTCTGACGCTTGAGTCATGCTGGTGATGCAGCTCCAGGAAGATTCTCTCCAGTCTCTTACACATCTATGAAGATCAAGATCACAATGGATATCACATTAAGCAATAATATTTGGCTGTCACAACATGTGAGATGTTTGGATGTAGAGGCCTGATGTGCCCGGATTGATTTTTTTGTAAATGTAATGCTAAAATAACTTTTCAGTAATTCTGAACAAATCAATGTCATCTTCAACAATTTACCACATTATGACAAGAAACTATTTTCTCTACTCACAGAATTTTACATAATATGAATGAAAAGTTTTAATTGCATCTTATATAAATTTAATTTACCAGTAGTACATCATTGCATCCGAGTAGCTAAAGAAAAAATCCAAGCTAAAGCGTAAGTAAAATTCAATATTAAAACTATGAACTTAACAAAAAAAGGAGAGACAAGCAGAGCAAAACAAATGGATTGTTTACCAAAGAAGAAAAGAAAAATTTAGTACTGTAAAACTAAACTCCTTTATATTCAGATATCATTAATTATTTTAAGTACATCTATTACCTCTTTGGTTATATAACTATCAGGCATTGTTTGTAGAGCACGGGCAGCATAGATGGCTGGCTTGCGAGCAACACCTTCAGCAAATTCAAGCAATACATCCATCGTGTCCGCCATGCGTAAATTCTTCAACCCACGGATGTACATCAACTGACATGGCTCATTTTCACAGCTTCTCAGATTCTCAGCTAGGAAGTTTCTCACTTCTGAAACAATCTATGGGAACATTGTAAATATTTCTGCTTGGAAACAATCAATCAACAAACACACTGACAACATTCTACACGTTGTACTGTATATAACCTCTACCCAAGAGACAAAATATTAAACTCGACACAGAACTGATACTTTTAACGAATCAGTAATAGGACAGACAGCATTAGCAGCAGTGAATAGTCCCCCATCATCAGACAAAACATTAAAAACATCATAATGAAGCAGTGTAGATACTGTATTGTACTTACTGGTTGTTTACAGTTGCTGGGAAGTTTGCAGAAGGTGTGAGTCAATGAGCTTATAGTAAGGACCAGTGTCTCTAACATCTTGTCATTTTTGTGGCCTTTTTTAACAAGCTTCATTATATCTGTACCAAAAACAAAAGGTCCAAGTTATACATTCAATGTACTGTATAATGAGTACGCCATGAAAATTTATCCATTATTGCTGTAAGCCTTTTGTGCAATAGTACTTCTTTTCATCACGTGATCCATAATATTTCTTCTCCAAATGTCTTGGCCATTACCATACTTCTCTACATTCAGTAGTTGTACAAGGGAAGAATTAAAAATATTTGAGAACTCACCATTAATGATAAATTCTGGAGGATGAGTCGTCAGAGAGAGACTCAGGAGGTATCGTTCAGGTAAACCAGTTGGACCATTGAATTTGAGCACGGATTTGGCTGCTTTGTGTGCTGGCTCAGTCTGGGCAGCTGCAGCAATGTCCAGTAACTGTGCCCTGAGAATTATATATAGTAAAATATATAATTACAAAACATTCTATAAATGATCTAGTACCAATAGCACATTTATCTTGGAGACTCTTTAATCTTACTCCATTCACAATAAAAACAATGTCATCATGAAACAGGTTATGGTTCTTTTACTCTTTCAAGCCTTTTCCCTCGGATTCAGTGGTCAAAATCACAGGCAAACAGACGCTCTCCACTTAATTTCACTCCTTCATTCATGCTGATGTAACATATGTCTTGCTCTTCCCCTTACTGCTGCACATATCATATTTTTCCTCCATATCCAATACTGTATATCTTCCCTTCTTAAGTAGCAATAAAATTTTTTGTCATATCTAAATAGCAAATCCAGGTTAAATGACTTTATACACCCTTTATGTACTCTCCTCTGAAATAAATTTACATTCAAGTGTAAAAATATAAAATAAATATATAAGATAGAACTTGGAGCACACATATTACTGTACTGTATATCCAATTACACCAGATAACTACATATTCTAAGCTTGATTGCTATTTTTACATAAATTCCAATATCTCTAAAAATTTCTTCTTCATACATGCTTATCTCAACTAAGAAAGATTACTTACAATATTGGGAAATTTTTCTTATCCTTCAACACAGCCTGGATAGTTTCTTGGTCACTTTCTCTCACTTTCTTTAACAAACGAAGGAA
This sequence comes from Homarus gammarus, assembly GCA_958450375.1. Lineage (NCBI taxonomy): Eukaryota > Metazoa > Arthropoda > Malacostraca > Decapoda > Nephropidae > Homarus > Homarus gammarus. The sequence continues at coordinate 619,493 of CAUDMG010002620.1, read as the reverse complement.
AGCAATAGCCGAGCCCTTGGACCCCAAATTCTTGGAGCTCAGAGTATTGCGGAAATTGTTGACAAGTTCCTTCAGCTGTATCAAGAAAAGCAGCATTAATTTCTGAAAACTACTTTTGTCCATTTTTGCACACTAAGTCATCTCTTTGTACATCTATAATAGTCATAATAAAAAAAAATAATAATTTTTTTATAAAATTTTCATCTATAAAATGTGATGAATGTATATGCCATTTCTTTTTTAATATACATAAGCAACATTATTCTCTAGGGATGTGTTCACTGTTTGAACAAATAACTTTAATGACTGTTTACACAGCCATGTAAATTTTTCTCCTATTCATATCTGAGGGTAGAACTACAGTGACAATACTGTATTGTACATATACAGTAGGGTATACAGTACTATCCATTAAGCATTACTTATAAGTGTATACAGTAAAGGAATTCTAGTACTGCAGTATGATGTAGAGATCACAACTTCATTCAATTACAATTAAAAATAATATACATCTGAAAAAAAAATTAAATAAAGTTATGAATGCAAGTACTGTACTGTACTGCACACTAACACTTTGGACAAGTCATGTATATTAAAAATCCACCTGCAACAAAAGGTAAAAATACTCGTCGATGAATCAACTCACTGATTTGCATGCAATGCATTCTTTTGAGTCAGGGTTGGTTGCCAATTGGTCAGTGATGAGGGCCTTTTTAAGCTTGGAGGAAATAGACTTGACAACCTCTGCAACATTTCTCCCCGTGTACTTCAGAGTATTAACTTTTTCACGACCTATGGAAGAAAAATAATAATATTGAACAATAAGTAAAAATCAATACAGTACACAAGTGTAGGACAACTGAAGATAAGACTGACAAAAGAATGAAGACTGAATAAGGAAGCAGAAAAATAGAGAAACACAAATCAACCAACATTCAAATGGGATACCGTAATAAAAAATTCATCAAGACATGAATTGAGGAAAAAGAATGAAGGTTGTTCCTAATATAAGTCCATTTAGAAAAAAAAGCACTTACCCTTAAGCTGCAGGACCTGTTTGCTCATTACTTCAGCTCCTGACTGTTTACGCGCCTCCACCCTCAGGAAGTGTGTCTCCATTGATGTGGCTTTACGAATAATTTTTTCATCATTGGTCAGAACATAAGAAGTGGTCACCTGACTGTCAACTTGTGCCCCCAAAACCTGTGTAGTGAGCAAATTTTCAATTATAATAAGCCACACAGCCTAGCACCAGAACACCCTCCTCTTGTAGTCCCATTAACCCTATTTTCCAACGAACCTATTAAGAGGGATTCAGGTATATTGTTTTCACTTTACTGTACCTTGTTTGTCTGGTTGAAATATTCGACTGGAACAACATTTTTGCAGTTCTTCTTCAACTTTGTTACGTGCGTAGAGTCAATCAACTTGTAAGTCACCTCACACTTTCCAGATGCGTCTACTTCCACCTGCTTTACATTTTTCACTTCATGCTGTTAAAAGGTTACACATGGGTTAGTGTGGTACTATGCTTGACATTCGGAAAAATAATACAAGCTATTTCTTAAGTAAAAATTTGTCTTTTATATATTGTACTGCACACCCATTAATTAATTATTTGCATTAAGAAATTATGGGCAGTTATGATACCGTTAATGGCTATAATATGAAACTGAATTTTCACAGCAAACTAAGAAACTATATACTACTGTACTGTTGTGATAGTACTGTATTTTATTTTGATTTTCACCACTATTCAGTGAACTCACAAGGGTGATAAAAAAAATTCTGTCCACCAATATTATCTATAAACAATGGAATCTTTAAGGAAGCAAATGACTTCCATTACAGCAGAGCTAATGCTTACTATGAGGACAGTCAGAGAGGTAAGTCAGACTGGGGGAAGTCATGCACACATCATCACACCAGTCATGTGAAGATACAACCTATGATCTTCAACACAGGCATAAGAGGGTTAATAGTTTGCCTTTTTTTCACCTGAGCCTTTTTCAACTTCATGCGGGGTGATCAGAAAAACATGTAATAACACTAGTATAAGCAAAATTATAAACAGAATCAACAACTGCAAAGTTAATGGTCTACTAGCCCGATCACTCGACTAACATCACCACCAAGCAGTGAGATGCACCACATGTGTTTCTGTCAGGTGATAACACACTCAGCTTTTCTAATAACTCTCAAATAGTTTACAAGAACACTCAGGAGTATTAAGGACTGGTACAGACCTACACACCTAACAAGATGACTGTTGGTAAAATAGGTCCCATATCCTGTTTCACTAAAGTTTTCTTGACCATGGAAGAAAGGAATTACAGTATAGTATCAGATATCCATAACTATGTACCCTGTATTACTTATGCTGTACTGTACTTGCATATGTAAACAGTCTTGATTTCATGTGATTTAAGAAATTTTAACCATTATGGTCAAAAGAGAAATAATTTGAATTGTTAAATACAATACTGTATAGTGTATACATGTACACAGTACTGCGTATTAATAAATTATCAATAATTTGAGAAATACTCTAAAACAAAATGGACTAAAATCTTCAATTTTGTTTAAATCCTTCATATTTCTCACCTTACTGATGAGCCTGACCCATCAGTGCAAATTCTATCTTCCAGTTTCATACAATTTATCCCCACAGAAAACAATGACTTAATATTTCACTGGTTCCGTATCATATATAGTCATACTTATAGCATTTAACAACTCTTACTTTCTAAATATTTTACAACCATAACAAAAAACATGTTTTACTTGATGTACAGTACCTGAAACAAACTAGATATGCCCTTCATAAAATTGAGTACAGATGATTCACTTCCATCAATATGATAGACTTTCTTAATCTGGCCATTATCCCAGTGCATGAAGAGGGGATGTAGAGAGTATTTCTCCACTTTTGATGTCTTATGAGCAAAGCCCTCAGGGGATGGTCCTTGTCGAGCCTTAACTGAAAGCTTAGGGGTTACCACCTGAAAGAGAAATGTGAAACTTGAGGCCATAATCCTTCAGTAGGTCTCCTTTGCTCATAAGAGTACAGTACATTACCATATTTTAGCTGTCAGATACTGTACTGGAGATAAATTCCTACAATACATTTTCCAATAAATATTTCTATACAGTATTCATTAATTATCCATTTATATGTTTTGAGTACAGTTTTTTGCCCACAGATATTAAGAGGTAATGACTAGCCACAAACCTTGCACTGTGTATAACTTTTGTGTTCATTTACCATCACACAACACTCTCTAGCAGGTTGTTCCAAGAGTTCACAACTCACTCCAAAAAAGAAAACTGTGAGGGCAAGCTTTTTCTGATTGAAAGTTGTGAACTCTTGGAACCTGCCAGAGCATGCTGTGATAGCACCGAGTGTGAGCTCTTTCAAGACCAGACTTGACTTGACCAGCACTGGAGCAGGTTCAGATACATTCAGGAGCCAGTACATACCCTGTACTTGCCGACAGTCATACAGACTCCCTATAGCCACATCTTTACCATATGCTAAAAGATGTCTTTAGTGATGTATTCTTCACCAGTCTCCACAATGCTTCAAATCTAAGTTACTGGTATAGTGTTCATTTTCATCAACACTATTCAGCTTCTTACCTGACTTCTTTAAGAAATTGTAGGAACTTCCTTCTTTAGTCTATCACCGTCTTTCTGTAACTACCATTAACATACAGTATACATTGACAAATCCCTAACCTGGGTCTAATGTTCTTAAAGTTTCTAAGTTACAGTACTATATTTAGATAAATTATACATCCTTGACCAACAAGTTAAAGTATTCGGAACGAATAATAGAGAACAAGGTACAGTGCATACTGAGGATGAGCAACACTTACAGTGAGTTGGAGAACTTGTTCATGAGCATTAGTAGGGTGCTGCCACACTGGCGTCAACTCTGCCGTTAGTTCCACCCTGAAGCCCACATCCTTGGTGGTGGAGACAGGCAGTGGCTGGGGCTCATTCAGCAGCACTGATGTCTCATACCCATACATGTACAGGGTCCCAAACTCAAACTGCCGTGTGTAAGCTGGAATTGATGAAAAAACTACAATACTCATTACTACATTTGTACACTGCACGTATTTATAATATACTGTATATTCAATAGTAGCAGAAATTCTTTACTATGTGAATTTGCATGGAAACACTACAGAACTGTACTTAGCTATTCACTTAGGAAAAGTTGGTGTGCATTTTTAATAAATAATGACAAACTACAAGTATCTTATGTCTTTCATATTAATTAACAAGTCATTTAATTAAACCTTTTTGTTGGTTACTACAAGAGGCAAGAAAATTTTTATCAGGATGTGTAAATGAAGTATACACAAAAAAGTTTCCCCAGCAACTGATAACCAAACTGGTTCTCTGTTGTACACTGTACAACAAGGAACCAGTTTAACTGATATGTTAGCAAACTTAAAAAATCACAACACAAGTATTGTACTGTATATAACCTATTGTGCTTCCATGTTAGGAAAAACATTCAATTAAGCATTTATACATACAGTACAGTAGAGTTCAGTAGAGTATTCACTGAACCAGAAAAGACACTGTACTCCATATTATACCTGACTAAATATATCATCAGCATGACAGACACAAATAATGGTACAGAACCAACCATCTGAATGGCTAGTAAAGTGGTAAGTGGTGAAATGGCGAATTTAATTATATTATGATTCATAGAAATTTGATCTTAAGACTATGCTTAGCCAGGACAGTTAACATAGTTTGTGTCCAAATTTTGTCAACTTTCATTTCGTGCGGAAATCCTTGACGATGAGCAAAGCAGCATTCATGTAATGATGATCCCTCCATCATCACACCTGGCATTATCTGAGCCACTTACCTCACCAGACACATTCATCACCATCAACTACAGTACAGTAGTACTCCCCAATGTCTTCTCCCCTTGTGTTGCAGGATATATTATAACTACAACTGGTACCAGCACGACAAAGTAAGATTCACCCTTATTAGCGTTTACCTTTACCTACAAGAGGAAGGCGCTGCATCGAAGATTACACAGCCCAGTGAAGTTTAGAGCCTGGTTCATTATTAATCAATTTACTACAGTACTACCAGTCCCACCACCAGAAAGAACCACCACCACGACTACCGCAAGGATGAATGACAACGCGACCCACCTGGGTAGGATGAGAGGAGAACGAAGGCATGGGCAGGTGCGAGGGCACATTGAAGTGCACCCCAGATGAGCCACGTGAGGCCGCCCACACCCACGGTGAGGACGGCAGTGACCCTACAGTGCAGCATCAGCACCACTGTGGTTACCACCATGTCCACCACACTGCTGCTGATCACTACTAACCCACACACACTCAGCTGGGCATCATCTTCTGGCACCCCGGCCTCGAGTCACTTGTCACACCTCACGCACCCATAGTTCAAAGTCTGTCTTTTCTTCAAGTGTGAGTTTACTACACACTATTTTCCTCTTGACTATAACAGCACTCCCAGAAAATTTATTTCCTAAAGCCACATTGGGTCATCTGCCCATTGTTATTGTTTGTTCAGTAGTCTACACTCATCACTTTTAACACACCACCTTACCACAGAGAAATATAAATACATATAGATCAATCTGTTATTATGTGTTTACTCTGAATAGCTGGGAATTAAAATTACAGACAACTTTGGAGAATCACATAGCAAGTATGTGAATAACATTACTATATTAGAAAAAAATTTAATAATTCCAATAACCCAGAACACACACACATGCTTTTCTGTACAGTACAGTACTATATTGACTTTACTAGCACTATGGTGCAAATTGACCATGACTAGCACAGTAATGGCAAGTAAAGATGTAAATGAAGCCTCATAATCCTTGAGATGAGCACCGCACACCTCTGGACACTGACCTACATCTAACACTTAGTTTTTTTCTTTGTGTCCCTTCAATGAGAATAAAAGAACCTTATTTTATTGGTACTGATTGATTCATTATTTCTTCGATAATTACTACACAATGGTTATTATTGCAGCAGCACATGGCAGATAAGAAACAACATGTGTGGTTTTGAGTTACAGATACACCGCAGAAACAATACAACACAAAAATACTGAAATCCATTTTCAACAACCCAGCAGTATAACCTTTTTTTTCTATATTTTCAATGTCTTTCCGTTCTCCCCCCCCCCCCCCCCAGGCTCCGTTGTGGGTCGTTTGACCTGTGCCCGGGTGGGCTAATTCCCGTAAAAAAAAAAATATATATAATACCTGAGGTCTTTAGTAATCCTTAATGAAATATTACTTTAAAGGAAGCTTAACCAACCCTAACCTCTTCAATTGTGCCCCCCCCCCCTCAAAAAGCGGCTGCAAAATCAGATAGGGAACTAAAAAAATAATAAAAAAATAAAAATTTTAAATTATACCGTGAGGAGTGAGTTCTAGGATTAGTCAATAATATTAGCTATAGTTGTATTACACACTAAGGCTTGCCGGGGTATCCAGCTACAAGCACCCGAAAATACTACTGTAATACAGTAGTAATGTAACATGAACTTACCCAGAATCACGTTAACATACTTAAAGGGCAGCTGCTTCGAGTCTGCTGTTTACATTTGACGATCAGAGTATTTAGTCTTTTACTTAGAAGACATGACTCAAAATAGCCTAATCTTATGATCTTAATGAGTCCCATCTCAATAAAAGGGGAGTTCAAAAATTGTTCTTTCCACGCGGCCCTGGCCAACTCTGTGGCCCTGCAGATGCGACCCACTACCTCTAGCGACAATGGTTACATAAAGTGGGCGGAGCTTTGAAGACGAAGGAAATTGTTGGGTAAAAAACCAAAAACACGTCAAAAAAATCTTAAACGGGAAACAACAGTTGCAGGCACATTTTCTTGGTTCCGGTACGTGAGTGGTGGAGGAGGTGCGGGTCACCACAACTACTTATTAACACCGATGTGACGGGAGGCAGTTCCCTTCCGTACCTCACCAGCAGGAAAGTACAGCATGAATAAACTGAACAATCTTTCCTCTTCCAGTCCTCGCTCTACATCAAAGGCTATAATAGGTAATCTTTGCTCTACATCCTGGAACCCACCCGTCTGGCATCAAGAACTTTCCCACAAACATTTATGTTACGGTATATTTCTACGTTCCACGTCAGAATTCACGTTTAAATCTCCTTACAGTATTTATGCATTAAATTGAAGAAAAAAGAACGAAAATATGTGCAGGACGTCTATTAATATAAAACATAAATATTAGTGCGCAAGATAAACTTTTAACCAGATCCTGCAAAAGGTAACATTAATTAACGATTAGATTGTTGTTTACTATTTTTCCCATCAAAACCACAACTAACTTTGGATAACGATGGTTCAGCAGACGGTAATAAGTACAATCATAAGTAAAGTCAATTGTAATAAAAGAATAAACGTGAAGAAAGGTGCGCAATTATATACAAGGAGGCCAGACAAAAAGATTACCTCCAAGCAATCATTCCCAGTGAGGTGTAATCTTGGCCAATTTTCCAGCCAAAATCCGTCTACGTGACCCACCAGAGTGTGACCGACGCTCAACTGACCTTAATTCAAAGTTAATTGTGTCTTCCGCTTGCATTCACAACGATAGTTATTTTCACAACATACCGTTCATAATGACAAAATTTAGAATATGTAACTATTTTACACAAAATATGAAGCCCCTAATTAAGGTAAACCTTACTGGTATAAGGCACCTCTTAACCATTTACTTAAATTATACGTAATCATTTAAGATCCTCAGACAAGTTATGTTCTGGACATTTGACTCGGACGGGCATTAGTTTAAAAACATGAACAGACTAATGGAATCTATTTCCATACATCTTTACAATTTCGTTCAGTGGGGGATAAAAAAATAAATAAAAGTATAAGAGCGGTCGGCGGAGATCCCTAGAAATAGTACATCATCCCAAACGGATGTCACCAATTTCGCCGTGAGGGCCAGCTGCTGTTTTGACCACACTACACCCTATTACTATCTCACGGTAGGGCTGTATCTGTCTGTCTTCCAGATACTGTACCGTAAATATCATGCTCTTGCAGCAGCATGATTTCATTACGATAAAACAAATTACTGTACTTACCTTGCAGTCACTAGCACGGAGTATCTTAAATCACCATGCTCCCGTAGCCTAGTTGCTGTTATTGCTATCTCATCGTACCGGGGTAGAGATGACGATGCTAGATTATGTTGTTGTTGCTCTGAAGACTACCGTGTTCTACCCAAGGGAGCTGTCACCCACCTCCTGCTGGTGCTACTAATCCCCTGCTTAGGCCTGCTATCCCTCCTATCTCCGCTGCTGGTACTGTTCCTACCGCCGTCCGCACCAACGCAAAACCTGATCTTCACGTCTGTGTGTTGCTACCAATTACTCTGTTGTTGTTCCCCCCCCTGCAACTGACAAATAGCCCAGTGGTGCTACTGCCGTTATGTTTATAATCACACCACTACCAACATATGAGCTAGTGGGCGGAGCTGTTCGCGGGGGGGGGGGGGGGGAGGTGAATCCATGATGCCCTACCAAAACTCTAAAACTCGGACTTCAAAGCAACATCAACATAAATCCATAAGCACTGTATAGTGCAGACCCCAAGACTTATTGAACGCTCTTTAGAAAAGTATAACCAATGACTCACATAAATTACAACAGTAAAATATCGATACCACAAACAAGCAGAGCTCTACATTGTAAGCCCGTGCAAACGGATGTACAATTAGCTACACGCTCTAAAAACTCACAAGTCATCTACAACAACTAATGATAACCCGAATTTCAGCTACATCACCTTTTGACAGTCACTGATATTTACACAAGCAGTTCTAGGAATTCATGAGCAGAAACAAAGGAGGTTGGAGGAGTCCCTGGCCCCAGACCAACACCCCAGTGCCTGACATAGCTGTAAGTTGCTGCATAGCGTTCTGTCAAGTGCTACCTGATGCGCTGCACCTTTTCTTTAACATCCCATTGCCAGACATAGTTGTACTGTACCTGTCAGCCAAATATGACCAGACCCCGCTGCCAGACGAGGCTCTACCCCACTGTCACACATGGACACAATAAATAAACACAATCACAAAGGCAGGAGTCGTGCCCTGAAGTTACCTGGTGACCCCAGATACTAACAATAAAGGTCGACTCGCACCACCACCGAGCGTAACCTGCACCGTACAGTACACACCACCCATCAAGGTAATGTCAACACAACACGGGAGTGAAAAATGTCTTACCCAAGCAAGAAAAATCTGACCTAATAACCTGCCACAGGTTACTAGTCCGTAAACTTAACATATGTCTGACTCATCCTCTTTGTCTTACTTCCTTCTTCATTAATGATTTCTCTTATACTTTCCATTCTTCAGTTATATCTATCGTTTCCCATGACACACATCCTCAAGCATTCCTAGGGAGTATTTCCCCATAAATAATCATAAGACTTTCATAATAGTTACGGTAGAGTCATAATTAAATTTCTACGTTATTTTAGCTGCTGCTTCGTGTCGATCCTTAGATACGAGAAACAACGATAAGTAAGAATTGCTCTTAGAATCTGGCCACGGGTGTAGGTTACTTACGTCACCCGTCCTAGCACCTAGATCAACACCCTCCCACCATTTCCCTTACCTTTTCTGATACACTCACGTTCCAATATTCTTAACACACACTACCGTCCCAGAACATCTTGAACACCAACGTGGGTATAACAAACACGTAGTTTCCTGTACACGGAATTAAGTGACTCGCCAAAATCCCTCCACTAGCTACGCCCAGCCCACGACCCACAGCGCATCATCCCGCCGCCACACCTCACAACGCAGGACCTGAGGTAACTAACACGATACGGAACTTGAGTCTTGGTAGGTTTATATACAATACCATACACTGTTAATAAGTAAAGACAACCATACCGAAGCAAGTCCCACATCACAGCTCATCCTCACTACAGACTTCACAGGTACAAAATACACAAACAAACGCCTGTTAACACCTATATAATCAACACTAAGGCTGCCATGTTCGCTAATGTAAGGCAGTTTTTACCAAAATATCATTTAATCAATAAATTTCATGTAACACGAGGTAAACACAGTCTTTAAATATCTAAGATAAACACAGTCTTTAAACATCTAAGTTAAACAGTCTATAAATATCTAAGGTGAAAAGTCTTTAAATATCTCAGGTAAACACAGTATTGTCCGACCTTTAAAGTGACTGACATCATCCCTCACAATAAGAGGATCACTAAAGGTTACTGACCGCTCACCCAGGACCCGAAAAATATCTTTAAACCCTCTGAGACCTGACACAGAACATTCCTTCACCAAAACATTTCATACCAGGCTTTAACGGATCACCTGAAGAATAGGCACCTCAGCTTATCCCTCTCCTTCATTAACGCACCCTAAAGATAGTTGAGACAAGAATCATGCGGGAAACAAGATGAGGAGGGAAGAGTGTAACAAGAGGGCGGGGTAGTGAGAGCTCAGGTGTAGTAGTAGTAATTACCACACAGGTATGTGGCCCGACCGTCCTTCAACCCCGGCAAGGTCGACAGCCCAGCCCAGCCACCTAGAGGCACCACGACCACCAGGGCAAAACACGATGTTGGTCGTGGAGAAAATGCTGGAGACGAGAGACCGTGGGAAGCGCTGAGGCGGGGGAAGGGGAGGAGTGTGGAAATGTACAGGCGAAATGGTAAACGGAGGAGGAAAAAAAAGATGCGTGATAGGAGCAGCAGAACAGGAAGGAGGAGAAGGAACAGGGGGAATGATTATTAAAGAAAAGAGGAAGAAAATAAGAAGATGAAGAAGAAAGAAGGAACAGCATGGAAGGATACGAAGAGGGCCGAATAAATAAGATAGTGGGGTCGGAAACGCTAATATTGTATATCTTACGCACCAGAGTTTCAGGCCTGACGAGGTCCCGTAAACACACTTAATGGTGAGAACGTATGGGGAGGAAACTGGTAACGAGCACAATTAACATAAAGCAATGGTATGAAATGGTTGTGAGAAGACCTACTAATGTTTGACACGCATGTTAGTTAAAACAACAAGTATAACACTACGATACTATAGGAAATGGGAGTCAAGTGACGTGTCTAAGTACATGTCCGCCACGCTCACACACAGGCATTTCCTCCCATGCTGTCAGGAACGATGCACGGAGTTTCCCTGAAGAAAAAAAAAATCCCAGAACCTTTCAGAAAAAATTAAACTTACAATACAGGAAAATCCGGATCACCTGAAATAAGACACCCAAGCTTATTTCACCTTATTAGTCACCCTAACGCTAACCTACCCACCCCCTCCCCCGTAGCGTTAAGGTGTTTGTTAACTCTGGTGAAATAAGCTGGGGACTACATCTTCACGTAGTTTAAACCTCCCACTGACAAACATGCCACCGAACTATATATATTCCACTATAATACGAGACAAAATCCAACTAACAAAAAAAAAAGACTCGATTATGAGATATTTTTTCCTTTTCAACACAGAGCTTTAACTTAACAAGACTGTCGGGATAAATCACACCAGTGGACTCAAATTAGTAGCTTTTTGTGGTGTATTTTTAACCCCTTCACTACAGGGGGGCGCCACTTTTAATATCTTACTTGGCTAATACTAGACGATTTATTCAGTTTAGAAGGGAGCCCAAGCACTGAGGCGATCAAACACGTTTCTCGGTCCATTTCCATACCAAGCAACAAAAAACAACAGTTAAAATAGCTAAATAACAACAAAAATAGTTTCTCCACTGTTGAAACTAATTTTGAAATCACATGGCTATTAAACACTCCAGCTCATTTCACCTCAACATTTACAACCCGAATACAAACCTACTTACGAACCTAATCTAACCCCCTGAAGATTTACCAACCCTAAAACTAACCTAACCTCCGCCTGGTAGTGTTAAGAGTGGTTAATCTTCAGGTGAAATAAGCTAAGGGGTGACAGATCTTCAGGTAATCCCAATACTGATGGTTACAGCCTAGTGGTCGAATGCCAAACAACCCAGACCAGTAGAACTATGAAACTTTAACCCTTTGAGTACGATTATATAACCCCTTGAGTACGAGAACTTCATCCCTTGAGTACGATAATTTAACACCTTGAGTATGAGGTTACCTTACTCAAGTGGAATACGATGATTTACTCCCCGGGAACGTACAGTAAGCGTACATTGTACTCGGTTAAGTCTTCGTTCTCAGGGTGTTGAAAGGTTTTATGGGTACACACAGTTTCCATATTTCGTTGGATACAATTGGGAGTTTCTATACCCAAAGGTGACACAGCACAGTTGACATATCCAGTTTTAAATAATTCAGGTGCCATATGATATTATCCAGAGTTTACAGTGGCCAAATCAAGATATTTGCACAGTTTCCTTGTCCAGGGTTTACACAGTTGCCATACAATAATAATACCATTCCCATTCCACGAAAGTCAGGGTGTTTGGTCATACCAACGGGGTAATATAAATTTGTCAGGCGGCTATCACACACAGTTGCCAGAGAGGAGTGAGGTTGAACGTCACACACAGTGGTGTGCCACTCACTGTCTTATAACACATACAAAGTTAACTCAGCAAGGCGCGGGCGTGAAGGATCCGACACTACCAAGCTCCGCGGCCTAACTGTACTCTGGCTCACTGACCCGACCCTCAACCTGCCGATGACGTGGCTCGGGTTCCAGCTAACGCATTACTGTCAGAAGTTTTCACCCATAAACTCACTGATGCTTGACATCTTTATGAAAACCGTTTCGGTGTGCAGCACGCAACATCGTTATCATGTTTTGTAAGTTACCCGAATGCTGAGTATAGGAAGCTAGGACTGTATTATTGTTGGTGAAGTTTGGCGGACAACGGCAGCAGCACCGCGCCTCATAGCTAGTTGGGTCTTGGACCGTTTCCATGGATACTCCCTCACGCCAATGCTGACCCAACCCCCTACATTATTGTTATACACAAGACGCTATGATGAAACTGTATGGAGGAAAACAGAATATCATTTTGAGGTCTACAGTCACATGAGCTTGAAAATAAAACATTGAGTTCTTTATAAGTACATAGTGTTTTTAATCACGTTGTTAGTTTTTCATAATAAATATTTAAATTCGGTAAAACAAAATCGGGAGAGAAGACTACTACCACTTGTTGCGTGTCAGGTGGGTCCCGTGTTTAAGTGTGACAGGTAGTACAGTACTTGGGGTGTGGCTGGTAGGGGGCGACTCCAGGGTGCCTTATGCCGTGCACTCTGGTGGCTGCTACGTGTAGGTACCTTGTGACGTGCACTCTGGTGGCTCGTGTGTGCCTTATGACGTGCACTCTGGTGGCTCGTGTGTGCCTTATGACGTGCACTCTGGTGGCTCGTGTGTGCCTTATGACGTGCACTCTGGTGGCTCGTGTGTGCCTTATGACGTGCACTCTGGTGGTGGTTCCTGTGTGGTTCTCGCTCGCGCTGAACACAGATTCTTGCCGAGTTAAGGGGTATATATTTTTGGTTTACTGATGAGGATTTTGTATTGGTCTTTAAGGGTTTAAGGTCGGATAAGAGATATTGTACGGGTCTTAAAAGAGGTTTAGGATTGGATAAAGGGTTTCATATTTATGTTAATGGCTTGGATAAGGGGTTCTATACCTACGTTGAGTGACAAGTCCTATTTATCCCTCCCGCACTGCCACCCTCTCTCACTCGTCCCCGCCATTAGCAATCACCGCCAATTCCCCAACTTCCGTTACAGAGACTAGATAAACAGGGCGTATGAAGAAATCAACCATAAAAAATAGGGAATTACTTCAAATTACTTATAAAATGTGGCGGGGAGAGGGTGTGGGACGATACCTTATAGTCATTTAAGTCGCCGATGGCACATGTCCTCTTATTCACTAGCTAGGAGATCGAGTGCTGCTGAACCTAGGAGATCGAGTGCTGCTGAACCTAGGAAATCGAGTGCTGCTGAACCTATGAGATCGAATGCTGCTGAACCTGGGAGATCGAATGCTGCTGAACCTAGGAGATCGAGTGCTGCTGAACCTAGGAAATCGAGTGCTGCTGAACCTGAGAGATCGAATGCTGCTGAACCTGAGAGATCGAATGCTGCTGAACCTGAAGCATGGTCGCCCCATCACCCAGAATGGCGATAACTCTAAAATCACTTGAAATTATTAATACGCCCAACATATTCCGGTCACCTATAAAATATGGACAATACTGTAGGTGACCGGAAAATAGCTACCGTAAGCATCTAGTTATATGGGAACGGAAAGGTATTAGTGTATATATATAGCCTGTGACTTAAAAAAATAAAACACTTACCGACCTTCACAAACTGGATGAGTGAAGGTTAACATGATATGGACGAGGTAAAGTTTGTGGGAATGAACGTCACGTCACTACACATTCACTAAAAGCCACAACCAATGATGAAAAATTACAATATAAAGCCCCCGAATAATATCAATAAAGCATTACCGTAAATAATAATGTAACTACCACTAAACTTAATAACCAAAAAATATCACCATCACCAAATACAACAATGGAAAAATAGTAATACAGTAATGTACTATTCATAATATAGTATGGTAGGTTAAATAAACTGTTTCAATTCACTCTTAGCCCTGCAAGCGAAGGTTCACAGTGAGAAGTATTCGCGAATTCCCAGACACCGCTAAACACTGCTTGGGGTCACTTGACAGGTGCAAAGTCAACAGGGCTCATTTTTACGCCCACAGATTCTATAACCATCTCTACACACACAAGTTTTATAACAGCATCATGCCAATGTTAAACCCATGAACTAGCCTCTTAGAGACATAGGCCTACTGTACGGCACCAGCTGGATCACTACCAAGGTGAAGTATATAACCACAAGTAAGGCGCCACACAGCTCACACTACCAGACACAAGTATCATAATAAGAAAGACAAACTTCGGAAGACAGCCAAACGGATAAGTTGCCTGGCTTGAGGCCCATATACTGTATACATGTTTACACAGACAACCTCATAAAAATAAGGAGACAGACAGCTAGAAAAAGACAGACTAACAGGCAGGAATTACCTGGCGCCTGCTGGCATAGCGTGCCTGGAAAGAGAGAAATATCCGCCAGAGTTAGAGCCATGCAACAGTAATTACAAAAATAAAAATACAAGGAAGGCAAAATTTTTTAACTTAAGTTCATTTATTGTTCACATGAATTATTAGTTAGTTTACACAAAATGTCAGAAAATACCGTACAGTACATCAAGGAGTAACACAGACACGAGGATACAAGCATTCCACATAGCGCAGATTTTATACTCGAGTGGGCGGGCATATGACGGCCGACGTTTGCTACAATACCGTACCTGTCCGCTGGCAAGCCTAGAAGTATCTACAGTACACTACGCGGTCACATGATAAGATAAACGTTTATTTTCTCACAAGACCTGCCCCTGATCCCTTATCTCCCTGGCCGTGGCTACACACCAGTGACCATTAAGCTGTAACTCCACCACCTACCTCCCAAATAACATCTGACGCAGGAATGAAGAACGGCATCTTGCATATCCTACTGTCGGTAGGTTGGCTGAAGTAAATACAATCCATTTCATTTAGCAGAATTTCTAACTGACCTACGAAACATAGTGTGTCTAGTTGATCATTGGCACTCGAAAAGATAAGCAGATAACCAGTATCCAGTAATCTAGTTGATATACCGATAGGAAAATAATAGGGGTGTCTTATTCCCTTGCCATGAAAGATAATGTATGTACAGTGATTGAAAATAAAATGTCTTCTTTATTTACTTCACATTCCCATGTGATGTGAAGTAAATAAATCCTAGTTGATCATATATAAACCTGATACAGAATAAGGTATTATAGCTCCATGTTGTCATAATCGAAGGATATATACAAGAAGAGATCCTATAAAAAAAAATCACAGGTGTACACTCCGACAGGATGATTTGACTATAGTCTATTCATCCCCCTTGAGGTCACACTGGCAGCCTGACCGTCGAGATAACAGAGATATATAAGCCTACTAACTAAGCTGATCCCCGACACTACCTCCACAGATAATTACGATAAGGATTCCCAAGCTTACCCCTCCTGATAGGGACGACCAATCGCCACTCCTCCCAGGGTACACTTGTTCCTAAGGTACACGGTACACCGGTAATCACAGAGGCTGGTGTTTATGTTCACGGCCGCACCTCAAGTAGGGAGGCTAGTATTGTAAACAGCATGATAACGCTACGTCGCTTCATTCCACTAAATATTCTAGTTTCAATACACCTTTTAGCCTGGGTTCAGTTTAGCATAGAGCCCAGTTTCAACAAATTTTAAACTATTTATTTTATTGCTTTGTAAATAATTTATAATATATCATATAACTTTGGATCAATTGAAGTGTAATAGTTTCAATTTACATCAAAACTTAATCTCAATTTGCTGGTATGCCTAGTTTCGTTTTCCAGTAGGCCTATAATACTGCCCAACTTTCAATTCCCATTATAATCTAGCTTCGATTCCCAATATAAACTTACTTCAGTTTCCAGTACCTCAGTTTACCGTATAACCTACCCATCTTCTCCTCCCATTTGGCCAGATCCCCAACTCCAAAATCCCCACAATTGTCCACGCACCTTTTGTCGTGTGATGGTGTGAGGTGTTCGGGAGTTCCCAGCGTTGTTTGTCTCGACATAAGCATAAGAGACAGCATATTCAGCAATGATTTGCCCCAGACATCAGCCAACTTGACCTATGAACCTCCACGTCACCCCGGTCTTGTCTGCTCATCAACCCGGCCTTCCTCCCTCCCTCCCTCCCTCAAGTGTTCCTGCTGCTTTTGTTGTCTGTATATACAAGGTGTCTCAAAAAATTAAAAATTTTCGTGGCGATCGCGTGAATTCTTGTACGGCAACATCATTAACCAGCGAGTACAATGATGCCGTTGTAATACAAACATTCACGCGATCGTCACGGAAATCTATAAGGCAGTTTACGCTAATACATTTTTTGAAGCACCCCTTTTATTCTGGATGGAGGCGTTATAACTGTATCCATATCTCCATCCATTGCACTGACAACTGTACTGAATCGGGAGAGCTTGTGAATTGTCTACACCACTTAATCTTACTGTCTCTTAAAAACTAAACTTAATGATTTTTATAACCTGTGAATTTTAACCCATTAGATGACTGGTGGGTGTAAGCTGGCCTATATTTCGGCACACCAAATGGTCCAGGGTGACGGGAGGATCAACCGTGAGAAAACAGACAACTGGCGATGTGCCTTAATATGTGTACATCATATCATGCATGCACTCCTGCTCCCTTCTCTGAATTTGCCGCTCATATACAATATGCGGGAGTGCGGGCGCAGTCACATTCACAGATGAGGCAAAGGTAAATCTTCACCGTCACCTGGAACTATAAGAAAAAAACAGCATTCAAAATTTCAAAACCTTAACATAGGCAAAAACACAAGGTAGAACAAAGTTCCCGATTAAAATTGAGATAAACCCGACTTTCAACGTCGCCAAAGATTTTGAGGAGTTAGCCCACGTCAGAAGCCGTTCCTGTTGTTCGCTATGGTACATTGTCACAAGAAAATAAATTGCCATACCTTAGGAAAACAAAGAAAAGCTAATGATTATGGAACATAACAGAGGCTCACATAAGGCAGCAACTGACTAAGATCACATCATATTGTTCTCGATATGCAGCGCTTATAAAACCCATACAGACACACAAAGATGAATATACAGAAATTTGCATTACTTTCTAGTTAGACGGCAAAAAAAAATTATATATATATGTGTATATATATATATATATATATATATGTGTATATATATATATATATATATATATATATATATATATATATATATATATATATATATATATATATATCTTCTGTACTGTACTGGATAAGCCTAATGAACCTTTCCACAAGGAAATAAAAAAATAGTATAAAAATGAAGTAAAATATATTTCTATAAATGGAATGACCAGATAAAATAAATATTAAAAAATCTCGCTCTCTTATCTCATCTACTCAGCAATTACTACTATGTACTTAAGTTCTCTCTGATTACTGACAGGGCGAGACCTAAGAAAACAGTTTTAAACGTGACAGCTTTGTACCCCAAAAGGAAACATAATGATTGTCAGTTAAATCTCCAGTTACGAAAATAATATAAATAAAGTAGATCTTATAATATTCAGTACCAAGTTAAAATATTTAGTTATATTTAAAACGGGTTTCAAGTTGTGTTAGGGAAGCGAAACGCATGTAAGGGCAGACAGATACACGTTCTGAACCATATTTATATTCCCAGTAAACTTCGTTGAACAGGAAAAATATCTACTCGCTAAACATACACGAATATGACCCACATGACTTAAGAAAATTATTTGCATAGAATATTTATGAGATCAAAGAAACCTGGCAAATACGCTAGTAGGTATCCGTCTCCAGTCCTGCATCACAGTGAACACGACAATTTAAGTTTGGGTGTGCTGTTCTCTGCACTGTTGAAATTCATATACGGAAGGCACGCAGTTCAATGATAGGTGGTCTTTTGACCCCCAAATCAACAAATGAATGTCTGTAAAGTATAAACTACCTGTAAAGTTTGGTGAAAAGATTAGTAAATGAAATTGAGTTACGGCATGGATAACAAACTGACATGTCGAGATAAAACAATGCTCCCAACTTTCAAAGTGTCATATAAAAAAATAAAACACTCACCAAAAAATGTGAGGAACACAAGAAGAATGCCGCTGGAGTGATCCATGACGGAGTGGTGGAGGGAGACGCTGAAGGAGCCACTACTGGAGCCACGAGACACCTGGAGAGGGAATGACCACTCCCAGAGTCACCTCAGTGTAACCCACCAGAGTTCATTCACAAAACAAAATGTCACACAACTGCACTAGATCTTCGACCTGATTTGTGAAGGAATAGAGGCGAGGTCATAATAATCTGAGTTATCAGTATGAACGATTCACACACACTGAGTACCTCAACCTCTCCCGGCGTCCAGCCACATCTACCAATTGTTCAATGTGGCGGACTATTAGGTCCATTTTCACATCACTTGTCAATCACTTATAGCCTATACTGCCTCGTCTCGGATGCCAATTAACATCATACATGGCAAAGTCATTTGATAAGGCTGGCCTAGTCACAGTCTTAAAACGTAACTAAAAAAATCTATTTATTTTACCGTCATCAAACTATTCAAACTGTACACAAGGAATATAAGAATGCTGTACTGTATAGTGAATCTATCTGGCTTCTCCCTTATCTGAATAAGTAAACTCTGAAGACAGGAGAGATAAGAGCCCCCCCCCCCCCCCCCACCAGTGGCACTTGATCCCCCGAGATGTGACCAACATAGCCAGACGTGTCATCACCCACCAGCGCCACGTCACCCAATTATACAACTCTACACCTTAACCAGCCACGCCAATCAATATTTCAAAGGTTTAATAACTGATAAATTAAACAATTCATACACTAATAATCATGCCATCTTTCACAGTAATGCTATAGTCTCACAGGTCTGAGGTCACCATGTCACTTTTTTATCTTCCATTTTGTATGTACAGTAGCTACTGTCCATTCGGTATAATTCAAACTAGTATAGAATATTCATATTTATGGTTCTAAATTCCAACAATAAAAAAGTGTAATAATTCTGCAGAAGAAAATGTCTTCTAGTGAGGCTATGAAAGCATCTTTAATTACTAGCCTCCACTTTTAAGAATTATTAAACCATCATAAAACCAGCTTTAAAAATTTTTGCTAACAATATGTATGTCGTTTTTTAGAAACTTTCCAACATCATGACCTCAAAACTATAATACAGTAAAGAAGTACTGTACAAGAACCATCAAAGTCTCAGACTACAGCATATAAAATGAATCTACTGGATCTTGATATATTGTACATGTACCAACCAAACTTTTCTGGCAAGAACCAAACAAACTAGAACCAACCTAGTACAGTAAGAGGTATGTCATAGCTTACTGTCATATTTCTTGATTTGATGTTACCTTACAGAATGGAAATTGTTACATTTACCAGGAATGTAACTTAACTAGAACATTTATTTGTGTGTACAGTACTTATAGTCTACCTACCTATGTGAAAAAGATTGAATTTTTTACCTATTGCATTTTTTAACAAACCAACTAATTAAACCATCACTGAACTACAGTACTGTATATGTCCTAAACAGTACTTTATCTCATTTTAGGGGGAATGGAGTCTGGCTTAGGTAGTCCTTTCCAGTAAATCAGACATACTGGAGTTTAGTGGTTGTTGTTTTAATTCACCAAAGCACATAAACATGGAGAGGTGGCCATCTGCTTGCCTTGACCGTTATGGATGTATGTTTTTTTTATGTTTTTTTTTTACAGGGATTAGCCCACCCGGGCACAGGTCACTGACCCACATCAGGGCCCAGGGGGCGAAAATTTAATAATAATAATAATAATTCATAGTAAATAAAATTTATAATAAAAAGTAAAACAAAATATTAATGGTAATAATAATAATAACAACACTGTGATAATAATACATACAAAGAAATGCAAGAATGAAAAAAAATCAACATTGAGAAACGCTATATATGTATGTTGTTTTGTCATGTAATAAAAACAATTGAGACCCTACAATTGTGTGTAAATGAGGCAGAAAGTCAGATCAGCAACCTGGGACTAGGTCACAATTTTCGTGATGCCAGAGGCAGCAGGGTCTACCATTAAACAGCACTTTATGCTGCCAATATCTTCCCAGGCGGTAGTACCTCCCTGTTTGGTAGCTGCCTACTACCACAGGATGTATGGTGGTGGGGGGGGGGGTATCTGAAAAACACGTGATTTTCGGTGGAAATGAATATCAAATTCGTTAGAAATTCATCAAAATACATAGGAAAAAACCTAATTTTAATATCGAAATAAAGACCAGTGTGATACTATAAATAATTTATAGTATCACACCTTCCCTTTTTATACCTGTACAGTATATGGTCAAAATCATCAAATACTGTACAGAACTGTATGGCCAAGCCTATATACAAGGTAATATTGCAGTAAACAGCAACCACAAAATTCCGGAAATTCACTACACTCAATCAATAGAACTATTTTTTTCTATGACCATAAGTTAGGCTAGGTTAGGTTAGGCTGGGTTAGGTTAGGTTAGGTTGCTGTAATCCACAATTTTACCTATACACTTAACATATTTTACTTAACCACAGTAAGTAATTCATATTGTAGAAAGTTTTCACCTAATAAGAATTAATCAAGTCAAAAGAAATCAAGGGTAAAAAAATATTGCAGTCCGAGCAAACCTTGACCATCATGTAAACACAGATCCATTATGGTAGCTGCAGTACTGTGGTTTTCATAAAATTGGTAAAACAATTTAATCTAATTAACCATACCTAATTTATCAAATTAATATTCTTTGATAGGTTAGGTTGAACACAGTTATATCTAAAAAAATATATATATACTGTATATTATTCCTAGATGAGTGGGCATTACTACCAGCAACCATGTTATGCGCTTAACCCTCTAAAGGTCTTTCAACAAAAATTGTGTCGCTAAGTGCTTCTGTGCTGGTGCATCCATCCCGTAAGAAGAAACATACCCGGTAGGTACAGTGGACCGGCCCTATCAACCACCTTAGTTCCTTCCACTAACCACGTGGGCTGGCAATTGCATCTCCAAGGGTGCTAATTTGGTCTGGATCGCTCTACCCAATGTTTATTAAAATTAAAAAACCTTATACTTGAAGCGCAGTAGTAATGTCAACAATGAGTTAGGTTAGGTTAGGTTGATTGAGTTAGCTCATTTTGTATTTCAAAAGAACTGCGTGATACAATATAAAAAAATTTATAGCTACCATACCTTCTTAGAACAAAAACATGTTACAATTGAACTGAGCAAAAACTTGGTAATAGTTGACGAGAGTGGTCCAGCCTTAGCACCAACTTGAGGAATTTTCTCCATAGAAAATATATACCTTCTTGCCTCAAGAAAATTACAATAAATGTAGGAGGAATGAATATTGCGTAATTACTGTATATAATTTTTACGTCCAAAATTGGTAGAAGAACACGGCAAGCATGACCTTGCCATGCATACCACATTTAGACGACTGTATAAGAATGTTTTTTGCAGAGGAATTATATATTTTAGAATAAAATAATAAAATAGAAAATAAACATAGAAGTTGGGTTAGTTTAGGTTTGTTAGGTTAGTTTCCATCAATTTATGAATGATTAATTATACAATGCAGCTGTAGGTATCTTAAAAAAGGAAAATTATCTTATTTTAGAGGCACAAAAGAGAAATAACTGGATACTTTAGATTAGGTTAGGTGAGGCAGTTCCTATGGAGATGGAAAGCTTTAAAAAAAATTGTAAAAGTGAAATTATGTAAAACATATTCACCTGCATTTTTTTGTCAATTTCTTAAGGTAAGAAAGCTTTTATCTTCTATGGAAAAATTGGTGCTTGTGTCAGACCACTCTTGACAATCACCAAATCTCTTTGTTGGATTTTGAAAACTAAATAATATTTTAATAACAAAATTCTTTTCTTGTAATACTGGTACCTTACTTGGTTCATCCAAAGATGGAAGTATAAAACAAATCCAAGAAAACTAATTTAAACTGGTAATGATGGAAAGCTTACTGTAACTACAATTTCACCCCTAACCTCACAAAGACATAACATGCAATCAACAGATCAGATTACATTAGGTTTGACTAATCCATAATAATGGTAAAATATTGGTACGAATTACAAGATCACCCAGATTCAGGGATTTGATAAACATATATAATTCTGTGAGTCTTTATAATGGTTTGCTTTCTTAAGGGTTTTCATTTAACCTCAAATATAGAACGTCACTTTTAATATATTATTTGACTAGCACCTAATAGACTGTGAAAGGCCCGAGAACATGACAATTAGGGCATAATTTCCTCACTCGAACTGACACAAACCACTACAGAACTCTACCGGTCGACACAGTACTAAAGTGACAGTATACTACCAGTGTACAAGAGTTTATTATAAGACTTGTTTTAATATATCAGGGGTAATTATTGACGACACCAATCATCCCTATCTTAACACAATCCCAATACCGGCGAAATCACTCCCATGGTAGTTCATAACAATACGAGTCTTGTACAATATGTCAACGTGTATCACCCGTTAACCACTGTACCACACACTTCACTGTACCACACACACTTCACTGTACCACCAACATACAGATTATCTCAATTTCAACGTCCAATCTGTAATAGCGATCGTGTCTTTAGTCTCCAAGGCAACTGAATTGAAATATTGCACCAATTTATGATATTAATAGTTAACCAATGATGATAAGACACCAATAAATACTTCATTCTCATTGGTAGAGAGACACTGGAGTTAAGAGGATACGAAGAAAACGGAAGTTGTATTTACATGTCTATGATGTAGGATTTCTCAGTAACGAGTCACGATTATATTAGTTAAAATTAGTTAATTGATTGCAGTGTTTATTTACATACTACCATAATTATCTAATATTTAATCTACATTATTCTTATATGTTTTTTTCTTTTGAGGGTTGTTCTTTCTTATTGTGCTTGAGAAACACTACTATGTGAAGTGGGCGTAGCAGATGCGGTTGCCACGTATGACAGAGTTAGCTGCAAGGTTTTGTTTCGCGGGAATATTTTTATACATCACTACTTTAAGATTTCCATGGAGGGATGGTGCGTGTATCTGATTTATAAATCTTAATTAGAAATATATAAAAGGATAATAAAAATCACCAGAGGAAACTCGGATTGCATTTTCATCCGTTTTACTAAGGAGTCAATCCAGTTGTTTACATAGGTAAAGTTATTAAATGTAAAACTTCATTTCGTATTTCGTTCATTTATAACATGAGTATAATAAGGAAGAGATAATTAAGCAGGAACTGTAGAAGATATAAATAATGTTATGATCCACATAATTATGGCAGTACAGGCAGTGGGGAATCATTTCAACCCATGTGCATTATTGTAAAGTCTACATCAATATATCAGGTCAGGGAGATGACCTTACACAGGGTGGACAGTATACGCTCCTACATCTTCACAGTTCAGTTTATAGGTGGCAAAAAGTGTATAAGTGGTTCACTAGTCAGTAGTCACCCATGTGGCGAGTCAGCTTAATAAATGGATGGAGGTACTTTGATCCGGACAGTCTTATACAGGCAGAGGCAATAACAGCAAAACTGGAGCAAAAATCAAGGGGAGAAATGAACCAGTCGACCTTAGTCATTTCTACTCTATAAGATTTATATTATTAACAACAACTTACTCAGAGGATCACATGACGATCTGGAACCTCCGTTTATTATCTCCTGATGATTGATAAACACCCTAACGCTAAAGGGGATGGGGTGCGGTGAGGTCAGGTTAGGTTAGGTTAGGTTAGGTTATTATGTGGGTGTTTAGTCATCTGGTGAAATAAGTTGAGGTTTCTAATCTTCATGAGATCCGTATATTATCGTGAGCAACAATCCTAATGTGTAGTCTAAGCCTTGATCACTATACCCTGAGTTACTTGTACAGTCCACAGAGGCACAGCACCGCTCCTATACCTGTCATGATATGGAGGAGTAATTATTAAGTACAGCAACACCTGCTTAATTAAGACTATAAAAACAATTTACTGATTATTCAGTTCTTAATCTTCATTTACGAAAATTAATTTCATCTCACTGAAAAATATATATAAAAGCATCGAGGAAAGCATTTTTCGTACATGAGAATTAAAAATCTAATGAATAATAACAGATTATACTTGTAGAATAATTTTAAAAAGCACTTTAGGGGTCGCCGTATCTACTAGTTAACCATGGTAGTACACACGGCAGAAAGACTTACTGATCACAGCGATGACATCATAAGAACCTTGTGACCCTCAACACAACAGTCACACGCTATCACATCATCTGGCACCTGAATATGTGATGTGGGCGTGGCTATCTCTGTGGAATGAGCGTACTAAGGCAATGGCGGGGAGCTAGGTGCAGGCGTAGTCATGTAAGGGTGGGCGAGTTGTGGGCGGCTTTAGGCAGTGGAGGTGTGGACATGGTCACACGTGGGTTGATTAGTGGAGTAGTCACGTGTGATATAATGCTGAGACGTGGAGGTGGACATGGCATCAGGAGACATGGACGTCTTCAGGAAGTGAGGGCGTGTTGGGGTGGGCGTGGGAGGAGGACGGGGTAGCGGGAAATGCTGCGGTACTGGCTGGAGGAGGTAAACAGCCTGAGCCGCAGGAACCTGATCACTCTGCTGCAGTGGGTCTGGTACGTCACCATCTTCTTGTAGGGGGTCCAGAAGCGCCACAAATATGCCTGGCTGTCGAGCATCCTGGTGGTGCCGTAGGTCCCCCGGGCGTGACTGGACACCTGGTCTAACCTCTTGAGGGGGGACCCCTGGCTGGAGGCTGTCAGCAAGAGCAGTCGCTTCTCAGGCAGAGGGAGACGCAGAAAGGAGCACAGTTCCCTCAGTGAAGCATTGATGTCCTTAAGGAGTGACTCGTACAACACCATCTTGAATCTGTGAGTGAGAGACATTTTTGTGACTGATAGGTCTACACAGAGAGAGGGGATGGGAGTAAATCATCTGAGAGTACAGGTGGTGGAGGACACACCTGTCAGGGTACAGGTGGTGGAGGACTCACCTACCAGGGTACAGGTGGTGGAGGACTCACCTACCAGGGTACAGGTGGTGGAGGACTCACCTACCAGGGTACAGGTGGTGGAGGACACACCTGTCAGGGTACAGGTGGTGGAGGACTCACCTACCAGGGTACAGGTGGTGGAGGACTCACCTACCAGGGTACAGGTGGTGGAGGACACACCTGTCAGGGTACAGGTGGTGGAGGACTCACCTACCAGGGTACAGGTGGTGGAGGACTCACCTACCAGGGTACAGGTGGTGGAGGACACACCTGTCAGGGTACAGGTGGTGGAGGACTCACCTACCAGGGTACAGGTGGTGGAGGACTCACCTGTCAGGGTACAGGTGGTGGAGGACTCACCTACCAGGGTACAGGTGGTGGAGGACACACCTGTCAGGGTACAGGTGGTGGAGGACTCACCTACCAGGGTACAGGTGGTGGAGGACACACCTACCAGGGTACAGGTGGTGGAGGACTCACCTACCAGGGTACAGGTGGTGGAGGACTCACCTACCAGGGTACAGGTGGTGGAGGACACACCTGTCAGGGTACAGGTGGTGGAGGACTCACCTACCAGGGTACAGGTGGTGGAGGACTCACCTGTCAGGGTACAGGTGGCGGAGTTGGGGTAGTAGGAGAAGGTCGTGGTAGAGGTGAGGACACATATAGGCAGGATCCCTGCAGGTCGGGGAGCTGCACCACGACACTCGCTCCCGGGAACTGTCCATATATATCAAAATATAAAACATTCTTATAAAACGAATTTATAGAAGAAAAACAACCTACGGCTTATATTGATCAAAATATTGTTTATTGAATTATTTAGTTACGAATAAACTTATCATTATTTTCAGTTTTTTTTCTATCCTGTGTTAGTACAGAAGGAAATAAGAGGCCGAGAAATCTGTGATATTTGGCAGTGAGGGTCAGACTGGATAACACCCCTCTCGCGTGTGTCCGGGCCAAGCAGTGACATATTGGTGAGATACACGCATTACCGCTGTACCACCAACACAGACTAGGACTGTAGTTCAATCTAACCATGTCATGGCTATTGAACTGCAGCGTAAGGTCATTAAGTATTATTGATCCCAAAAAATAACGAAAATCATTATCAAGAATCTTAGCACTGGATATCGATAAGCGTCCACCAGGTCGCAAGTACTGCAGGCTGTCGAGCAATAAAAGTTTTCGCTAATCTTGTGCGCTGGTGATCGATCATTGACCACCCTCCAGATTTTCAAACGTTCGTGTAATGAATAATCTTCGTGTGATGAATATTCCTGGTTGATCAAGACGTAACAATGTACCTAACTGTAAGACTTAAACAAAAGAACAAAGGTTACATCCCGAAATAACCTCCTAATAACACAGGGACTCTACTTCAACTGTATATGGTCAGTAACGGGCCTAAAAGTTTCTCAAAAGGGGCACCAGTTATCACCTTAACCTTTTAAATACAGATATATCCAACAGCAGTGTGATAGGCCTGAAACTCTACCGCCCTTAATTCGCCAACTACTTGAGAAAACAAAAACAACAACAACACTAATAATAATAATAATAATAATAATAATAATAATAATAATAATAATAACAAAAGGGTCGTGAGGAGGTATACCTGAGGACAGCTCGGGGGTCACGCACCAGGTAAACCACTTGTAGGTCCAGCTTCTCCTCAAGTAGCGGCACCACCCACTGCAGGCCGAGTCTCAACACCTAAGGGCAGGAGGTCATCTTATGGGGACGTGTGGAGTCACATGTAATAGTAATGACTTAAAAGGAATGATGTTATTATTAATTTATCAGATGTTGGACACTATTGGATGTGAGTTACAGTATACAGCTATGTTACAACTATGTCTTTATGGGGTTTAAAGTTGGCACAATACTCTAGCCTAACCTAACCTAATTTAACTTAACTTAACTTAACTTAACCTAACCTAATCAGTTCAGTTATCTAATTTGCGGTGAAATTTCTGTACACACTAACCTTGGCTACGTGGAGGCGGGAGCTGCGGCACAATTGGCTGACGAAGGAGGCATTGAAGCAAGAGGAGGAAGAGGAGGTCTCTTCTTGCTGCTGCCCCTCTTGATGTTCTCCCTGTTGCTTCTGCTGCTGTTCCTCCTGCTTTGGCTTATCCCCCTGCTGCTGCTGCTGTTCTGGCTTGTCCCCCTGCTGGTAGTGACAGTGGGAGGCGAGGCGAGTGTTCGAGCGCAGGTACCAGTGCTGGCTGGCCATGTAGGAGACCTGCTGCTCATGTTGTTCAAGGCGGCAGTGGAACAGATCCTTGAGGAAGGTGACGGCGGCCTGCGTGGTGTTGTCATCATCATACAACACCTTTATCTTCCACGGGTGTAAAGGCTCGTAGCTGTAACACGCGGGGACACTTATTTTAGTGAACATTCCGAAACACTATATAGATCATGGGTCAATTTATAGTACGGTACATAATTCGATATTTAATAATGCTGGGTGATCCGGTTATGATGCTAGGGTTAGAATAATGTCCTGTATTACTAAATAGAAATACAATGAAGACGCAACTTGTGTATAGCAGTACAGTAATGACATGATAAACGTCGCCTGATGCTGAGTTGTGTGAGTCAGGGTCCCAGGTAGCCAGAATGAACGTACCTGATAGATTACATGGATCTATTAATTAATAAATAGGTGAGTTGTAGCAATTACCTGTAGAAGGTGTCCTGGACGGCCGTGGCCAGGAGTTCCCCCAGGAAAGTCGACCCACTGCGCCAACTACCCAACAGCAGGATGACTCGAGGTGACTTCTCCCCTTGTTCCTCCTCCTCGCTATGGTCCTCGTCACCAGCCTCTCCCTGCACAAACTCTGTATCTGTCTGGTCATAAGTGTCATCTACCTGGTGGCTTGTGTCAATAGTGAAGCTGTTTTGGTCATGAATAAGTCTTTTTGTGACATAAATCTGGTTGTTTTTGTCATGTTTTTGTTCTTTTGTGTCATATACCTCGCTGTTTTTGTCATATGAATAGGTGTCTTTGTCTTGTAGCTGGCTGTGTTGATTATATACGTGTACCTTCTTACTCCCGTCTTGTCTGTTGATGTAAATAAACTTCCTCTGATAATACGTCGAGGCAGAGTCACTAATGGTATCCCTGTCACCTTGTCCCCTGACGCTGTGTTGTGTGTGAGTGTGTTTGTCGTCTACATGGTCACTGTTATAATAATCCTGATGGTTGTAGTCTATCTCGGTCAGGTTGTGGTTGTGGTAGAGTTGTTGGGAGTAGTTGTGAGTAAGGAGACGCCAATAACAAGAGACCAACACCATCGACGCAACACATAGTACTGCTACCATCCGCACCCACTGTACTACCCGCATCCTCTCCCGCACCACAACCAACAGTTCAGTATTCACACCTACACACACACACACACACACATGTTAATACCCACACACCACTCGTCAGTACCCACACCTCACACACCCACACGTCAGTACCCACACCTCACACACCCACACGTCAGTACCCACACCTCACACACCCACACGTCAGTACCCACACATCACACCCACACGTCAGTACCCACACCTCACACCCACACGTCAGTACCCACACCTCACACCCACACGTCAGTACCCACACCTCACACACCCACACGTCAGTACCCACACCTCACACACCCACACGTCAATACCCACACCTAACACACCCACACGTCAGTACCCACACCTCACACACCCACACGTCAATATCCACATCCCACATGTCAACAACCACACCTCACACCCCTACACATCAATACCCACACCCACATGTCAATATCCACACCCCACATGTCAACAACCACGCCTCACACCCCTACACATCAATACACACACCCACATGTCATTATCCACACCCCACACATCAATATCCACTCCCAACACGTCAGTACCCACACCCCACACCCACACGTCAGTAACCACGACTTACACCCTCACACGTCAATCCACACCCACATGTCAATATCCACACACCTCACACGTCAATATCCACACACCTCAAACGTCAATACTCAACCACATACCTATACATACCTGCTCACTAGTGTAAGCTGTAAATCCCACGTAAATATTATCCACACTGTTGGTATATACTTATCCACACTCCTGAATAATTGCTCTTTCAAGAATCCACACTGGGTATCCAAGTAGCATCCACACTATCCAATGTTTACACTTGAGGGGCGGGTAGCTCTTCGTATTATCGGGTATATCTACACAAGAATATCCAGATCACTTGAATATCCACATTTACTGAGTATCCACACTGGAAATATTACGCCA
Source organism: Homarus gammarus (assembly GCA_958450375.1). Lineage (NCBI taxonomy): Eukaryota > Metazoa > Arthropoda > Malacostraca > Decapoda > Nephropidae > Homarus > Homarus gammarus. The sequence goes on along the minus strand of CAUDMG010002620.1, from coordinate 589,365 downwards.
CCGATTATCCACACACAAAATTATACACAATACTAGCAGCCTGGGTTGACGGGTGTGGGTGAGGGGTGTGGGGTGCAGGTAAGAGGTGTGGGGTGTGGGTGAGTGGTGTGGGGTGTAGGTGAGGGGTGTGGGGTGTGGGTGAGGGGTGTGGGTGAGGGGTGTGGGGTGTAGGTGAGGGGTGTAGGTGAGGGGTGTGGGGCGTAGGTAAGAGGTGTGGGGTGTGGGTGAGTGGGGTGTGGGTGAGTGGTGTGGGGTGTGGGGTGTAGGTAAGAGGTGTAGGTGAGAGGAGCAGCTGTACATTTGGTGGCGATCTGGCGTGGTCTGACCCGTCTCACTACCGCAGAACTGCCCGCAACCTGCACTGCCCCCCCTTCACCCCTCTCACGCACATTCCTGACGCACACACACCCCCCCCTCTCACGCACACTACCCACCCCTTCTCACGCACATTTGCATATCTGCTGTATTCGTGAGTACAGGAAAAGAAGGGAATGAGGGAGGGGAAAGAAGGAAGGAAGGAAGGAAGTAAGGAAGGAAGGAATGAAGCAAGGAAGGAAGGAAGCAAGAAGGCGTAGGAAAGGGGAGAGAGAGGAAGGGTATTTTAAGAGGAAGAAGAGGGAAGGGGCAGATACGAGGAGGTGGAGGGGGGAGGGGTAAATAAAGAGATAAGAAGAAGGCAAGGCAAAGAGGGCAGGGCGTGAGGGGAGGAAAGAGAGGGAGGGCAAGAGGAAGGGGGGAAAGAGGAGAAGGAGGGAAATAGGGATGTATGGAAAGAGGGGAGGGCGGGAGGGATAAGAGGAGAGGGAAGAAAAGAGGGTGGGAGTCACCAGGTATCCATATCAACTCACCTGGTCACCAGGTGAGTCACCACAGGTCTCAGTGTTCGTGATTTCAGATAATGGTGACCATTGAGAATTTTTACAGTGGTGTTGCATGTTATTTTATACTGAGGGAGGGGAGAGGGAGAGGAGGGAGGGGATGAGGGGGAAAGGTGGAAGGGAGGGATGGATGGAGGGAGGGAGGGAGGGAGTGTTGCAGTGGCTTAGCGAGGTGGTGCAGGACCCCCCCCCCCCCCCCCCACTGCATACCACGTGTTACACCACTACCCCTGCCACCACCACCACCACCACCACCACCACTACCACTACCACTAATTCTACTACTACTAATAATAATTTTTTCTTCTTTTTATATAATAATGGCCTCCATCCTCCCCCAATAGCCACACCTTCGCCACCATTTTATTACCTTAAAATTAAATATCCTAATACATAAGTAGCTATCCTCGCTGTGTTGAGTTAGTTGAGCCGCAGATCTATAACTACTACTACTACTATTAACACCACCACCACTACTCCTACTACTACCACCACGGCACCACCAGTACTACTATATCCCCACCACTACTCCCCCAACACCCCTCCCCAGGTCCAGACTTGTGTTGAGTGCTACGGTGTGACGGCAAGCAAGCGACCCGCGTGACGTTAGCTACCAGGGTTTATCGACTTGCCTCTCGTATGTCTCAAAGAAAAGTTATTATTACCGTAGTGGCTGTGTTGTGAGTGTTCTTCCCGTCACCTACAGGAGGAAAAGTTATGTTTGTGTTCTGCTCGGGGGGGGGGGGGGGGAGGAGGGGGGAGAGGGAGGGAGGAGGAGGAGAGGGGTGGGGAGGGGTCAATAATGGTACTGTGGTGATTTTGTACCCACATGATCGTTATAAATGTCACACACACACACACACACACACACACACACACACTCACACACACACACACTATATATGTATATACACAAAGACAAATATCTAATTACTAATTATTTATTGTACCATTAAAAAGTATCTTTACAAAATATTCAATAAAAACACAATTAACTTACAAAGTATTTATCAGATCTTAATTCAAGACTTGTACAGAAACGGACAAAATTCCCCGAACACTTGTTGTTAATATCTGGTACAACATCTATTTAAGGGTCGTGTAGGTGTGAGAGGGTTACAACTATAGCATCTGTTCATCTTATATTTTCGTTGTTTGAAGCAGTGTTTTATAAGTTCCTATTTAACACAATTGATAACGAAGAGCAAAGTTCACAACTGTAAACTAAACACATAAAGCGGAACTAGATATTGCCAAGTGTTCAGGGAATTAAGGCCGTAGTTGGACAGTCATTTTATCATTACATATCTCTATACTGGATGTCAACATTAGATGCATCTCACCTTATGTGTCAAACTGTCCTTTCTACAAATCAGATACATTTGCTCACCACCACGTTCTCATCTTCAAGTCACAATGGTTTAATTCTCACAATCATAAGTTGTGTCATATTGTCTAACAGAGTAAGATCATGGAATACACTATAAAGGAAACTCAATCATAATTAATTCAGATTTAGAGGGGCAGGTGTTCCAGTTCAACTTATCAATAAGACACGTAACTGTTAGTGCTTTATATCGCAGGTCCCTGGTGTTAAGACGGTGTAAGATGATCTCCAGCAACTTTCGTGGAACACTGGAAGGCGCGGGGTTGGGTGCAGGTGATGGCGCCCTTAGAAGACGTGAGGTTTCCCAGTGGTGGTGACGGAGACGGTGATGACGGGCACCACAAGCAGGAGACAAAAGGCGAGGAAGAGAAGCCCAAACAGCAGAAGGAATATTACCATCACGGTGGTTAGAGAGTCCTTCAGCTCCTGTCTCCTCCCTCCGTAAGGCTTGGCACTCGCTGGTACTGGGTCCTGTTGGCTATCGTTGACTGGATCAGGTTTTTCTGGGAAATTTTCTCTGCTTACACCTCCGCGTGTAGTCGTGTAATCTTCACCATCCGGAGACTCTGGGTGGGCGAGGTGTGAGTGGTGCTGACGTGAGGCACCCATCAAGCCTCCCGTCGGTGCCACGTCAAGTACATCTTCAGAGACATTACTGAGGTCCTTCTGCACCACAACACTACGAGGGTCAAGAGCTCTCGCCACCTCCTGGGGAATATGTGAGAAGCTTGGCTGACCATCTTGATGCTGCTGTTCGGTCATTTGAGAATATCCAAAGTCTTTCTGAAGGGAGATGAAGGACACTATGAGGCGCTCCAGCTCCTTCACCGCCGTCTCTAATCTCTGGTTAATGTCCTGAGAAGAAGTACAAAGACTCCGAGAGAATGCATGTATTATTTTATCCTCAATTAGTCCATCCTCACTTTCAGCTTGACTTGACTGTCGAAACAATTTCCGATAGCTTGTAGTGTCAGAGTGAGTCACTAAATCGCAGACAGATGTTGATGGTGTTCCCGGTACAGCGAGTTTTGCTTCCTTGTCCTCCAGCAGTCGTAAGTCTGGACAGCTGGAAATTCTGAAGAGTTGAGATTCTTCAGCGTGACGAGTGTGTCGTGTCTCTGGGGTTATACACAGGTAACACCCCGTCGGTTCATAATCGTCCAACTCAATGTTTTCTTGTTTCTTCATCCGTTGTTGTCGCTTGACCTCAGGTTCATGACATCTGCTTCCTGACGCACCTCCAGCGTCGTTCTCTAAACTTTCTTCTTCAACTCCGTCGTTGGTGACCTCGAAGACATCTAGCAACTCCCCACTGACCACCGTCCACTCCGTCTGTACTAGATGTTCCTCTGCCTCTTTCACTTCCGACACAAGGTCTTTCAGTACCGATTTATTCGTCTGGATTTCTTCTTTTTTACTCTTCCCTTCTTTTCCTTTATCATCTTCTAGTTGCTGGTTCCTTGGAGCACTAGAGGGCTCCTGCGACGTACAGAGGGAATCTCCACCGTGTGTTTGAACCTCAAGGTCCGTTAGGGAGTTCACAGAGCGAGTCTGAAGGCCTTGAGAGTCCTCAGAGTGTGTGGGGAAATCATGGGTGTCCTCAGAGTGTGTGGGGAGAGCATGGGTGTCCTCAGAGTGTGTGGGGAGAGCATGGGTGTCCTCAGAGTGTGTGGGGAGAGCATGGGTGTCCTCAGAGTGTGTGGGGAGAGCATGGGTGTCCTCAGAGTTTGTGGGGAGAGCATGGGTGTCCTCAGAGTGTGTGGGGAGGGCGTGGCTGTCGCCAGAGTGTGTGTGGGTGCCTCCAGGTTGTGTGTGGAGTGTATGAACGTGGTGGTCAACCTGCTCCACCCTCCAGCGACACTCACTGAGAATGAGATTCAGCTGACGGAGGCGAGACAACAGCACGTCCCCCTCCTCCATCTTCCCCTCCTGACTCCCTCCACCTCCCTCATACTCTGCCATCCTCATAGTCAACATCGCCTCACACTGTGTTTAGAAATAACTTGTTTCACATGGTCATCATTATATGTTTCACGAGGATTTTATTGTCTCACATGATCTGTCTCACATGGTTTATGGATCATGTTTCACGTTAATAGTTTCACATGGAATATCACTGACCATCTTTCAGGGGAATATCCGAAATTATTTAACTTTTTTTTTTTTAATTTCCTTACCTAAAAATACACGGATATCTTCATTCCTTTGTTTCTTTCACACTGATCCTCGCCCACTCCAGCACCAGCAATGAGTGCAAGACGAGATTGTCACACCTGAAACACGAAAACAAGATTATTGTAATTTTTAAAGGAAATGATAAATGTTTAACCTAATGAATGCCTTCAAAGTTGTACACAAATATGTGTTGAAGATGTATCATACACCAGTAATGTTTATGTTGTATAATACTCTCAGTAGCCCCCCCCCCCCCACCCCCCACAAACACATTAAACAACCATACAAAATTAGTGACAAATAACTATTTCTACCTCAGTAACAACAAAGATTACTATGTTCTAACTGAAGCTACCTCCCAAAAACCATTTAAAAAATAATCAAAACAACGTAAGAAAAATAGTAGCCGAATTTCTAATGTTTATTTTCAGTTTTGGGCTAACAGTAAAAATATTAAAAATAGTTAATAAGTGAACCATGGGAATTACAGACATCCTCCTCATTTGTCAAAGGTTTCAACTATATCAAATCATCATCAGTTGTATTATAAAGAACAAGAACAACTAAAATTTAGCTCGGAGACAAGTAGTGTGTATATTGTAGGGGTATCGAGATATTAATGTTGTCTAGCACTCAGGATGGAAGGAAACTCTAATGTGGTTTTCTTATATAATATATATAAGTTATATGATAGACAGTCTGGTGCTGGAGATGCCGTGTGGTGGGGAGCAGCTCAGTAGAAGACGTTCGATGAGTATCGTGTTGAAGGAGGTAGATGTGCAGGAGCTTCGTTAGAGAAGGTGTTGCCTGTTGCTGGCCTCCTGGTTGAATGAAATGTTAACAGCGTGGAGCTTGCTGGAGATGTTGCTTGTTCAGGAAAATGGGCAGAATGCGAGTTGGTTGGTGAGGAAGCTCAGAGAAGGACAGCTGGTGGGTCGCCATGCTCGCTGGCGGGAGCGAGGACCGCCAGGCAGGCAAGGAGATGCGAGGGGCAGCCAGGCAGCGGCGGAGGAGGAGGTGTTGCTAGTTCAAGAAGAATGGTCAGAATGAATCTCAATGGAGAGACAGAGCTTATATACCCAGCAGCCGCTATGAGTCATGTTGGGAAAACCCGAGAAGTCGCCGGCCTTTTGGCTCGGTTGCTAGGATACGGCGGGCATTGGAATGAGGATACGCTTGGTTGCTAGGGCAGACGGTAGCAGGTGGTGTGCAGCTACGCAGTTTGTAGGGGAGACGTCCACTACAATATCATCGTAAAATATATATGTATTGGAGAAATGAAAGATATTGAATATAAAAGAACCTTAACGTAGCATTAACCGGGATATTCGTGAAAAAAGTCAAGTAGGGAGACTAAAAATATAATAAATATTACCGATAAAAGTCAAATGAACGTCTGTGCAGTGACTCAGACTGGACAAGGTATAACGTAGTGACGTAGTGACGGACGGTCAGTCTCTTAGAAGTTCCTGTGTGTGAACAAATATTTCTCCATGAGTTAATACTATTATGAGTTTACCTACCCATGCGTCAAGAAGCGTAAGGTGCCCACATATAACCACCACCACAGTTCTTACCAATTGAAAATATTAACAACACAAGTTCAAAATGGACCTCTCCTATTTCACGGGCGATAAGTACCAACAGGTTAGGTGAAGTTATTTTTAATATACACAGGAACCTAGTCACGATTACAGATTTGTCATATTTAAATTTCTGTTGAATTCTAATATTACAAATGACTTGCGTAGTTTTTTTTTTAAATATTAAAACAAAATAATCACTCTTCGTTATGTTAGTTAATGTTGGAACATGTTATATGTAAGGTTATTCACACTTCGTAATATAATAGTCACCTTGTACAAATTGTGGGTAAAATTAAGGTAATTAGGCCTAAAGATAACGATTAAGAATATCAACTATCATATAAATTACTATAAATGTTTAAGTGTTAAGTGAAATGATTATCTATATCAAACTTTAACGAATAGTAAATTCTATGTAAAACTTAAAATATTAACCTATTTTTCTGTAATGCGTGGCGTTCCCCCGTGTGTAACTTGTTTCCGGTACAGATAGCACTATCTAAGCTCCACATCCTTTTGTCACTGTCTCTCTCGCCTAACATACACATTTATAAATTTCGATCTAAAATTTTGTAATTGCACGCATTTTCCATTGACCTCCATGATTTAGTTAATTCAAATTTTCTCAAGAGGAGGGTGGTTTGTGATGGCTACACTTACAACGGGTCAACTTACACCTGCTCTCTGACGCAGTATATATATATATATATATATATATATATATATATATATATATATATATATATATATATATATATTGTATTATGAATGGTATGAATGCTTTAATATGCATGAGCGAGTAATTTCCTTTTTACTTGAAATAATTAATCATTTATAAGAAATTCTTGTTTGTTTTTAATTTCACCGTGAACACGAAGCAGAATTCATCACATCTGTCTTATTAACAATTAAATTTGTTCCCTATTACGTAGGTTACGAATAAGGAAACCTAATACACATTTAATCTAAAAAATATCCCCACATTTTGTACTCTAGAAATTATCAACCACTGACGTCTATTGTGTTATCAACATATGAAGACAGCAATCAATTAAGACATGAACTCACTAAAAGACTCGTGCAGTGGAGTTGTAACAAGTTTTTCAACAGCTGGGGGTAAACAAGATCGCTCACTGTCGTCACAACAACAAGAATGCCGCGCGAGTGTCACTGGTCGTCACTTGTTCACGCCCCCGTCTCATCTGTCGCTTTTCACGCTTCCTGCTCACTCTAATTTAGCTTTCTCACTTATGTATGTTATTCATATCACTGTTTATTGTAAATGAAGTCTTTTGAAGCCTGTGTGCCCAGTTCTTCGTCAATTCGATCATAATAAGCAGTACTTCTTCAAACAGGCTCGTGGCGCTACTCAGCAGCCAGTTCCAACTGTAATCTTACATGACATGTTCATTTGCCAAGTACTTGTCCATTCTGAGTCGTCTGTTTCTATTAAAGCATAATTCTTCTAACTGATGTTGAGGAACACGTCTTTGGTAGTCTCAATTTGATAATGATGCCTTTATGAATGTTTTTGGTTTTTTATCCTCTTCGCCACTGATTATATTTTTTTTTGTTAACTGATAGGCCGGTCGGTCACGTCTTCATTACACACTATTAGCAAGTACTGGGCATGTACTGGCTCTGTTATACTGTTGGCAAGTACTGGGCATGTACTGGCTCTGTTATACTGTTGGCAAGTACTGGGCTTGTACTGGCTCTGTTATACTGTTGGCAAGTACTGGGCTTGTACTGGCTCTGTTATACTGTTGGCAAGTACTGGGCATGCATTGGCTCTCTGTTACACACTGTTAGCAAGTACAGCTACTGGGTATGTACTTACTCCAGAATGTATCTGATACCTGCGCCATTCACAAACGCTCTCTGGCAGACTGTAGCAAGTTCCCAACTCTCGCTCCAATATGTTTGCATTATTATATACGAGAAAGACAAATAAATAAATACATATTTTTTTCAGTTAAATCGTCATACCGTTCACAGTGGTTCAGCATGTAAGCTACACAGTATTATCAAATCTCGAGTTCTGGGCTGCCAATAACCATTTTTGAGAGGAATTAATTACCCCGATCGAATACTGGAACCTGTGCTCATTTTCTGTAATTTATCACTTCACCACTTATCAAGGAGTTGACAGAAACATCGCGATTTTTATCTAACTCAAATATATTAGTAAAAATCGCTTCTTGTATGCCATGATTGTTTTGGCTGTGACTTGTCTCTCATTGGCTAACGAATTATCCAAACCAGAAGCAGTTATTCAACTTGTTCCTATAATGCAAAAAAAAAAAACGTAATGGAGTGGAGGCCTTGGACGGGCCCTCTCTCTAGTCATTACTTTTATTTTTTTCGCCACTGATCAGCTCGTTAGGCGCTTGGGCGGTCAGTCAAGTACTGTTGGCAAGTACTGGGTATGCACTGGCTCCTGAGTGCATCTGTACCTGCGTTAGTTTTGGTCAAGTCTGTAGGTCACACTGGGTGCCGTCACAACACTGGTAGTTTGTTCCAAGAGTTTACAATTCTCACTCCGAAAAAGTTTGTCCTCACTATTTTTTGAACTGTGATCCATTGTGGGGCGGACGTCCGCTTTTCACTCGACTGAGATGTTTATAAACTTCAATTAGGTCATCCCTTGCCCGTCTATGGGCCAAATGCAAGAACTACCGTCGTGTACACGATGCCTTTTTTTTTATGGGAATAGCCCACCTGGGGCCTGGGGGGGGGGGGGGGATTGAGTTAAAGGAAATTAAAAATAGAAAAGAAAAAGACTAAATTAATCTACACCACGAAGTTACAGGCGTTGTAATCCTTCTGGGTACCTGTCCTAGGTGCAGGTACAGTATTACACTGTCTGATCGTCGTAGACGACCAATCACAGCCATGTACACAACTAATTAAACTTTTCTGAATAAATATTTGCATATGGCAGTGTAAATCAATAAAACTATAGGTATGTAGTTTTACTTCGTTGTATTTTATGAAAAACAAGCTGAAATATCTGGTTAAACATTCACTTATCGAAGTAAATTAATATTAGTTAGTTATTAATTAAAAAGTACGGCACTGCGGAATGAATTGTAATAATTCCTATCACATGATAGATCTTGACAAATTCCTTGTATGAAATAGGGATGTTATTGTCTTATTATTAAAGACCTTAAGACATATCTCAAAATTTTTTCAGATGTCTGACCTTTGGAAGACCTTTAAAGTGACTATATCATGTGTCCGTATCATTAATAATCATTATATAAATATATATTTAGAAGATTTAAAACCTATTTTTTTATTGTTTTGTATACAGTAGTTAGTTTAATATTTTACATACTAATATATTTCGTGCCGAATATTTAGCATTTCTTATTTATTCCAAGATTCTTGGGGCAAATCTCAAGTACATAACCTGTGTATAATATCTAAAGATATCCTATCATGGAATGTAATGTTAAAATAATACCTCAAGCAAAATTATTTACATAGCAGGTATTTCACACTTATTTATAATAATTAAGGTTAATTTTATGAGTAAAAAAAACTAATAAATAAGCTAGATATCTCTTTAATATTATTTGTGTTTGTTTATGTTCTTTGAGAAATGACATGGATTCTGTCCGCGTTACTTTTTGACATTGTTATTATTATTTTTAACTCTACTTATTGAAGCTGAAGGGTTAAACTAATTATACTATTATTAGTGGATTTAAATAGTAAGTGAACTGGATCAGTGTGAGACTGACCAAAGAAGATAACTGAAGTTGTAATGAGGGTGTATTAACATGATTGGATGTGTTTGGTGAGGGAGCAGCAGTAGGGAAGCCAAGCCCTTAATATGTGTAAATGAGAGTGCCAGTTTTGAAGGTGTTTTTTAATGGTCTAAGTCATGGACATTTCGTAAGTGAAGAAATGTGCTGTGAAAAGCAGCTTCAAACATAGGTTGGATGGGTATACAGGTATGAGCGATAGGGGTTGGGTATAAATGGGACTGCCCAGTATAGGCCAATAGACCCTCTGCAGTTTCCTCCATTCTTATGTTCTTTAGGACATAAAAAAATCCCATGTTCACATCAACTCATCTGTCATGTATTCTTACCTGGTAGACTTTCTCTTTTTTTTTTTAAGTGCATTTACAGAGTATATCAGAACTAGATGGAGATACGAGTAAATTTAGAAGTAATGACATTGTCTGGGCTTTGTTTTGAGAATGATTGGTGCTGGATAAACATGACAACACAGTGCTGTTATTGTTTTGATGATTCACTCATGAACCACTGGGATATATCATCATTTACATTAATTAATGGGTAAGATTTTACTATAACTACCATAAGTATTTTGATGTTTAGTTTCGAGATAGTAAATTTTAAGTTTTGGTCATCCCTGTACTTAGACTTGCAGACAATATTTTTTCTGATGGTTTGCATTGTGTTATGAACTATTTAGACATTTATTTCTATCGGAAATAACTAGCTTTGAGTTACTACCCCCCCTTTACTGATGTATGTTAAGCTAACCTTATAACTCATCACACCCTAACCTAACCTAACCTATAATCTGTATTTTCTTATGCAATCGAAAAAAATTTTGCTACAGAAATCCTGTAGAGATAATGTGTCTTATTGTTTAAAGTACTTAATCCCATAGTTAACCCATAGTTAGAATCTTAAAGTTCCCCAGATGACCAGAACCGAAATAATATCAATATTGTTTGGAATGTTTATACTGTACAATGAAATTTGTTGTATGGGCAGCTAATATCCATTGAATTAGTTTTTGTGCTTAGTAATATTTATATATTCAAAATAGTATTACTGTATAGCACAATAATGCACAATTAATTATCTAATAATATTTATTTACCGAGCCGATCAGTCGTGAAGGTTGGACAACTACAGTTGGCTGAATCCCGCTGGGAAGGTCACCCCAACCAGTGATGTCACAACCAATCACAGTCATGCGACTCTTTAGCAACTTAAACCCTTATTTTTTATGCTTTTTGGCACAATTTATTTAAAATATCATTACCATAGTGAATTTAAGCATTTTCTTTACCCATTGACCTTCCATCTTAGGAAAAAATTCTGGCCGTCAACTCTTCCATTACCTTTATTTTTCTTATATTGTTTTCATCCAACACAATCTCTCAAACATTATGGAGAGATTAATTGAAAGCAAGCCTATCAGTGGCCAAGAGGATAAATAAAAGTAACCAGAACACAAAATTTTTCCTGAAATTACTGTGGCACAAATTTTTCAGGTGATTTCAGATGGCATCTGCACAAGCAGGAAAACAAGAATAAGAAAGTTGTAATTCCTCCACTATTTTACTGATATGCAAGAGGTATGAAAGAAGTTTCTTATATAGAAAATTTGTCTAAGTTGCACCTTTTCAAGTTGGTGTCATAAAATATTACCTACTTCTTGCCTCAAGAATAAGCCATATTAGATGGAGAAATTGCTGTCAAAACGTTCACTGGCAAGTTATTCCAAGAGTTCACAACCCTTCTCTTAAAGATTCATTGTGGCAGTTTTCTGCACTTGTGACTTTTTTTAACTTGAGACTGTGACTCCAAGTGGGACAGCCACTGTAATTATTTAATGACCATTTTTATCCACAAAATATTTTTTAGTAAAAAAAACAGTTGGATGTGGGTGATACAGGATTTAATAAAGATTCTATACTGTATCCCCCAACTCCAGATGAAATTTTGTACATTACAGTACAGAGTTTGTTTCATTCAATATTCAAATTTGATCACCAAAAATATGGTGAACAGTTACATATTCATTTTCATCAGTCCAGAACAGTACTACAGTAAATTTATTCCATGATTTCAGCTTTTTTCTTCAACTTGAAAAATTGCATCAGTAGCTAATTTGCTAAAATATCAGAGTAATGTACAGTGACCCCTCGTTTAACGAACACCTCGGTTAACGTAATTTCGATTAACGAACTGCCTTCCATAAGGATCTTCAATTCGGTTAACGAAAAAAAATTCGGTTAACGAAGTTCTTACGAACCGACCTCAACATGTTTTCACTTGCAATGACCGGGCAACCAGCTTTAATATCAGTCCGCCAATACATAAATCGGTTCTAGGGCTTAAATTCCTTAATATTTTAGTAAATATCAAGAAGTTTATACTACAGTATTCAATAATTTTAAAAGTTCAATATTCAAATTTTTAGTCATTTTAACAATTATTGAACATAACTGAAGGTAAAGTGACTAGTTTAATGCGCGGCATCCAGCCTCTTAACACAGCAAACAGGAGTTTGTCTCTCTCTGTTTTCACTGGAGGTAACATCTTGCTTGAGACTCTCTTCAACTAAATGCTTTTTTCTGTGTTTCCAGGCAAATTATTGGTCATTTTGAAATATATTTTACATATTGACAATATATAATGCAGTTCAGTGTTGATTTAAAGAAAATAATCTTGAATTACATCAAGAGAGCTAAAATTTTATGGGTGAAATGGCACCATGGGGTGACTTCTCTTCCACCCCAATGCCTTCTCTTCTTCCTTCTCCTCCACCCCCATTCTAAATCCCATCATCATCATCATCATCCAGGAGCCTTCTACATACACACCTCAAAGTAAGTGAACTTTTCTACCATTTTTGTTGAATTTAGGAAATTTTTGGTGAGCTGGAACCAATTACCCAAAAACCCATTGAAACAATGGTTTCGGTTAACGAACTTTTCGGTTAACGAACGACCTTCTGGAACGGATTGAGTTCGTTAACAGAGGGGTCACTGTATAATAATGAAAGGTTGAAGATGATTTTGACAAATACAAATGCACCATTCAGTTTCCCCATATCCTGAAACCTTCTCTATAATTTGACACTTGGTGCAGATAACATCCAATGTTTTCTTCTGCAGTTTACCGAGAATGAGATGTGTGATGGAGCTCTGCCTGGTGACGACACTCAGGAGTGTCTTGCAATGAAGCTAGAAAATAAAGCTTCCAGCATTACGTCAATTTTCTCGACAGAGCCCAAAGTTGTGAGTCATTTTGGAAAAAATATTTTTACTCCCTATTTCTTAACATACCCAGTATGATTGAAAATTAACTGGCATTGTTAACAATCAGTTTATTGAACAATACTACTACTGTACTATATTAGTGTCACCCATACTCAGGTTCTTTTGAAATTTTTTGTAATACTACATGTACTGTTTATGATGTTTTCAATGACCTCCACAGAACTCCAAGGATACAGACAGATTATTGCACTATCAAGTTGTACTTGAAGAAGAGACTGCAGACACAATCCTCATGAAAGATTGGCTGATCATAGAATCCAGCTCGAGTGAAGATGATGAGCCAGTTAATGATGGACCTGTTTTACAAGAATCCTTTCCCAAGACAGCAGCTCCATCCAGAACACCTAGCACTGGCCTAGTGCAGGTATCACCAACTTCAGCTACCAATGAAGCTATCACAACAGAGGAGAGTAACTTTCCTGCTCAGTCTAATGCACTTGAACTATCAGTAAATTCATCCTCTCTATCTGCCTTTGATGAAACTGAAAATATAAGGATTCCAGCTGCAAGTGTTGCTTCACCAGTAACTACAAAATCAAACGATACAGAATGTAATGATTTTGAAGCAGAGACAGATGATTCCAGCAGCTGCCCAATTGTAGCCTCAAAGGAAACAAATGATAATGTATCAGGTGCAGTAGTAAAGGCACAAGAGGTTGATGTTACACTGAAACCTGACACCATTGTCTCTAAACCACGCAATACAGTGCCAAACAAAATGTTATCCCCTACAGAGTCTGTTATTGATATTTCAACTACTGATGAGGATGTGATTATTGTTTCTGATGATGAAGATAATGATGTCATTTTTGTTGAGTCTCAAACTGATAACCGTGTGCGTGTTGTTGATGAAATGAAATCTAGGTTTCCAGCATACAAAAGATTGTACTTGAGAAACCTTCCACCTCCTGATGTCTTGCCAGATGACCTCGTGAGTGAACTCCTCTCTGCCTGTGGTACATCTTTGTTGTGGCAGCGGTCTCAGGATGATAAAAGAAGCGGTAAGTTTTCACAAGTCTATATGGCTCATTCTAACCAAATGTATAGGATAGATTACTTTTGCCAGTTTCTCTAGTCATTAAATGGTATTTGACTGAATTCAGATAGTTTCATTAGTTGATTTAGTGAAGAGTATGGAGGGTATACAGCACAATATTTTATAAAGGGTGTAATGGCATGATTTAATTGAAGTAAGTTACGGATATAGAAATGGAATTTTGAGGAGATTGTGTTTCATTTATTTTCCTTTTTCATACTCAGGCCTTTTATTGCTATAATGCAAGGGTGGCCAGAATCAGGAGCAAACACATATGTTGACTCTTCCTTATGTAATATCATTCATTTGTTCCTAAAATAGATTCACTGAAAGAATCAAAATGATACACAAGTGAACAAATAGAAAATGGTGTTAAAGAATATATGTGCATATTTCTAGCTACAGGTAATTCAGATCTCATGAAGACTAGGAATGCCAATTATTGCATCTGATGATTAAACAAACTTCAGTAATGTCAACTTAACCTAACCCCACCTTTAGTATTAGTGTGTTTAATCATCAGGTGAAATAATCAGGGTTCCCTAATCTTCATGAGATCCGGTAATTCACTTCCATAAAACTAACAAGGGTTTGAAAGTGAACTGATGTGGATGTAATGAATGATGGTAGGAAATTAACATGTTCAAGAGGACTTTCATTAAGTTGACATTACTGAGACTAGACCATAATTATTATGAATGTTGGTACTGTAATGTAGTATCATGAAGAATTATAAAGAAATGAACCATAATATTTTTTGCTTCTACAACAGGCTACGGAGTGTGTTATATGGAAACAACAGAGGCAGCAGTACAAGTGGTGCATGTGTTACATAACTCCATTATTAACAAGCATAGAATTCAGGTCCTTCCTGACTCCCACACTTGCCCATCTCACTCTTCTGGTAAGTTACAAAAGAAAAACCAACACCGAGATGTTGGTATGAGAAAAAGTGGTGTGAACCCAGTGATACTCCAGTACACTCATCCAGTAGTACTAATATGAGGTCAAGTAGACCCTCTCTTCCTTGCATAAATGTTACTGTGCAGTACTGTATAGTTTGTTCCTTACCAGAGATTTTTTTTTTTATACTGTACCAAATTTTTAATACAGGTACTGTATTTTGTCTCTGCAGTCTGTTGCAGAAGGGGTTATATTATACAGTATTAGAATACATGTATGGTACAGGACTAAAATTCTTTTCAGTATGAAAGAAGTTCCTTACTTCACGACTGAAGTTTTTGTAGAGCTTCAAAGTTATTAACTTTATCATTTGCTCTTAATTCCATTATTAAATGTTTTAAATTCGGAGAGGCTGGGCTTTTCCAGTTTAACTCCTTACAAAATTTTTACATACATATAGCACATACAGAGCTGATTAGTTCCATGAAAGCTAATTACAGTACCAAATTGGTTTTGACATCCATTTATTGACCTGCTTGCTTCAAACACAAGATTGTCAAATCATATATAATGTTTCCTTGATGCTGATCCCCATTAAAAGGTTGTCCTTTCATTGACACCAGAATTTTTTTTTTTTTGATGTCTGATCTCAGAGAAACTTTGATTTTCATTTGATCACCTTTGATATACACCTTATGCTCTTCTTGAGGTGCGAGACCCAGAACTTAAGACATACAAATGCCCCACCTTCTGTAAAGAGGACAGTACAATATATGATGACATCTTTCTTGAATATGTTAAGGGAACACTTGAATTATTCTGCTCCCCTTATATAATATTTATCTTACTGAGAATACATAGTTGATCAAGACATATTTACACCATTACACTGCTTAACTGTTTTTATATCAGTTATAAGTTTCATCACTTAAGAAAAAGGTCGTGTAAATACCATTACCCTAAACAGATTGTGCGGACGTCCCAATTTCATCTGACTCACACGACTCCAGTAGTGGTTATGACATGTCCTTAAATTCAGTGTCCATCAAGACTGTCACTGACATCTGCAAATCAAGAAACATAGATTTCACTCCTCCCGTCTACTTATCTCAACCAAGTGAGACTACTTCAAGTGAGTATCGAAATGATTTCTTCTTAATATTCTTCATAAAAAGTTGCAGGTTCCTCATTAATACTTTTGGATTAATTACAATACAGTACAGTTCATGTATTTATTTTTTTGCAGTGTGTGAAGAACACCATACACAACAACAAAGTCATGGATCAGCAGATATAACTTGTTTAACATCAGCTAAGGAAGATCTATCTCAAGAAAGAGACTCTTCACAAAATACGGTTAGAGAAATATCACATCATTCGAACAAAACAGAAACTAGGAAAAGTTCTATGGAAAATATAAATCCAATGGAACTAGCAGTGCATCAATCACCAACAGAAAATTTGTCAGTGCAGAGAACACCTTCTACTATAGGACAAAAATCCCAACACACAACACCTGTAATAGAAGAAACATTATCTGCCACCTCCTTAGAACAACATTCTCCTCTGAAGTTTGTTTTGGTAAAAAATTCAGAAGGAAATTTTTCAATGAAAGAAGCAAAAAAAATTACAAATGCAGGACGAAGAATAGAAGATACAATATCTTCTAAACAACAGACAGCAGATGACACATCTACTGTACAGGAAATTCCAACTTTGAAGATGAAAAAGCAACAATCACAGGATGGGAAATTTACAATAAAAAGTAAGAAAGAAGAAAAGGTTAAAAAGATGCACAGTAAAAAATCTGCAGCGAAGCACATACCAAGTGTAAAGGTGAAAATTAAACCAAGTCAACATAAAAAATTGACACAAATTGTCCCTTTGTGTATCCCAACTACAAAAGCTGCCCCAGCAGACTCAACAGCTTCTGAAGTTGCATTTCAAGAATCACCATCTGTGAAGACCGCAATTCAAGAATCACACGTGGATAACTCTACACCACCACCTAGAACAAATGCAGGAGTAACCCAGTTGCTACCTCAAACCAAGACACCCCAGCCCATAGATATTCCAGTGACACAGGCATCATCTGTTTTGGTACCATTAAGTCATGCATTGCTAACCAAGGATTCCAGAAGTCATGTTTTGCCAGGTAAAGGCTCAACCAATAATACAACACCAGTAAAAGCTCCAGCTACTAATGAATTGCAATTTAAAGCTTCGGGTGTAAATAAATCACCAATTAATTTTCTAGACAATCATCTAGTTCAGACACATGTTCAAAATATATCACAAAGTATGGTACCTGTACATTCAACTTCTTCAATCACAGTATCAAAAGTACCAAGACACCAGGCGTTATCAACAGGTCATCAACAAGATGTTCCATTTACTGAAACTAGGATACAAGAAAACATAACCACAGAAGATATGAGAGATGATAATGAGTGTGATGGTCCTTCAAATAGAAAACCGGTTATTTTTGTTGAGAATAAAAGCAGGCACAGACAAAAGGATATTTTCGAAGATAGTAGTGAAAGTTACCCCCCTTCATTCACTGCCAACATTGATATTGTGAACACAGAGACAACTAACAAAGATACTTCAAAACAACAAAAAGTAACTGAACTGGTATTGTCTAAACCTTCAACATCATTAGAGGTAACGTCCTTCAGAGTTGTGGGCAACACTGTAATGACAAGTGGCCTTGATGAAAGTGTCGCAAAAACAATTCCTGAGAATCTTGGTTCTTGTTGCGAGTCAAGAAACAAGCAGCTGGAGCTGCAGGAGAACACTTCAGTAGTAAAAAGATCACGAGTAAATTCTGGAGGTGACTATGTGAGTGTTCTAGTCTATCCATCTCCAGACTCTACTGTTTCTGACGGTGTAATCAGTGGAGGAGGAAAACATTTGAGATTGTGGACACCATCACCTTCAAAACATATTTATTCAGAGTCTGTGAAAGTCAAAGGTCAAAGTGGACAAATTAAAGATGGTGACGAATGTGATAAAAAGCTGTTTGTTATTGAAGTTATGGAATTTTTAGTGAGAAAAGTAATCCATGTGTTGGGGAATCTAGGTTCCATAGTAGAAGGGTTGCTTATTAAATTAACAATTGACATCGCAAATGGTAAAGATCCCCTTGCAGTTTTCCTGGACACAGACAATATTATTCTACTGGAACTCGTAATTCAAACATTTTCCTCAGAAATCCAAAAGAATGTATTTCCACCAGAACTCATGCTCCTAGTTAAGAAAGCACATGAAATGACCAAGCAACTTCTGAAATTAGTGTGTGAGAAAAAACAAAATAAATATTTGGGACTTGATATAGACACTGTTGCTAGAGCTAGTGTTGGTAAATCTGCAAAAGATACTTTAACCTTTATTCGGCAAATGCTAAAATATGAAGGACACATGGAAATTAAAGGTACAGATATTAAAAATATATTCATGGCTGTCACTGCAAAGCATTGTGAACTGGCATTAAAATGCATGGCATCAAACTCATCTGAGCATAATCGTTTGGGGGAATTATCTGGTGATGGTGTTCTGTCTTCAGAATTACATCCCCCAAAAAATTTAAAATTAATATGCACTCCAGAGAAAACACAGAAGGAAACATGCAAAGAAACCTCCAATCCAGTTGATAATTCTACACCCAGAGAGACTTTAGGAGGAGAGACAAATGCAGCTTTAGCTACACTCTTATCTATGCTCCCATGTGCAAAAAAAGACGATGAACCTCGGAAAGCAGTAGATCTTTCTCAGCCTTTATCTCTGAAAAAAGGCAGAGATCCTAACTTGAATCAGTCGAACAATAGAGATATTGATGCATCAACACATACTGGTCAAAAGTGTTTTTCATCAATCCCTGGTCAGTATGGTGGAATACCTGAACTCCAAAGAAATAATCCAGCAATAGAGGAAACAAGACAAAATAGATATAATCTTAGTGATGACCTTGACCATTTTCAGAATCCTCCAACAGTAGAACATACAAGAATGCCATTGTCAGCAAGTAATTCTGATAATTGGTCTTTTGGAAAGTTTATTCAAACTAATGCCGAGTTTACAAGGGATACCTTGTCATCAACTAGCACAGAAAAGAGGGTACAAAGAAGCCCCTTGCATAAACAGGTGTTGGAAAGAAACAGGAACTCTGAAAAAGTTTCCAGCAATATTGATGATTTTCTCAGTCATATGAGAAAATGTACTGAAAAAGATCAGAATTGGAAAATGTGGCCTCCTGCAGAGAGATCGTTCATATTACCGGTACCTCATGAAACGATGGTTAGAGGCAAACAAATATCAGTTAAGGAAAGAGATAATAGATACCAAAAAATGGCAGTTAATCATGGAGATTCAGAACCAGGTACTTCTGGAGTATTTCAAAGTGTGAGTACAAGAGTAGCTGAACAAACAGGCGAAGGAGGAGTTAAGAAGAACGCAAATAGAAGTTGGAGTACCCCAAACAATATTGTGCACTCTAATCACTCTTTCCTTGATCATGCTTGTTCATCTAGATGTAAGCATTCAGAGTATTATGACAATCATGAACAGCCAGAAAATTTATTATGCCACAAAAATAACTTGAACAGTACACACATTTCACACAGACAAAATCTGAAAAATGGAAAAAACTTACCTGTGGATAGATATTTGCATCAGGATCATAATATAAATAATGAATCCAATAGTACAAGTGAAAAGTTGCCAACATGTAAATCAGGTGCATCGGTTTTTTCAAAAGCACAGCAACCAATTGCTGGAGGTTCCAGAGGATGTGACCTGCAGGATTTAGAACTTGAGGACCTAGCTGCCCTCATGTTGAACTTTGATGCCCTAAGTGCAAAAGAGAAACACATGCTGATGAAACTTCTGGATGATCTAAAGAGAAGATCACCTGAGACTCACAGTATTTTATGTAAGATGATCAATAAGTAACAGTTTGAGTAACAAGTCCTTCAAATGTCTTCCTGTGGAGTAAAAGATTGTATAAGGATACTCTTCTGGTAGTTTCTATAGTATATATATGTACTGTGATAAGGTGTTTTATTTTCATACGTACACTAAAAAAATATCTTTAATGAGGGGTCCAATGAATTTTGAACTGAACATTTTACACGCAAGGCTATCAATGCGAGGTATGACTCCTTGGCCTTTATCAAAACCTTCATTCATAGTGTTATTTTGTTTCGTACAAGAATTGTGTAGATATATTTATTTTTACCAAGTGTACCTAAAAATTTTATTGTACTAGTCATTGTAAGAAAAAAATTCTAACTTTGACTGAACAGTACAGGATAGTGGGTCAGGAAATGGCTGTGAACATTTATAAATACCATAGAAGACCTGGCCCAAGTCTGTCCTGGAAGTACTGTATTATAGTAGAAAATATATACCCGTACATACAGTACCCAAATTTACTGTTGGAAAAGTGAAGGCAGTCAACCACATTGGTGGCCATATTACCTCATTGTCTTTCAAAGGCTTAGTATAAAATATGCTGTACAGTATTGTTATTATCCCTAATGGTCCTTTTCTCTTTCATTGCACAGAACAATTGGTATAGAGCACTTCCGGGAATGAGAAATTTCCGGGTAGCAAGACAACTCTCAAAGCCAGGAAAAAAATCCCTCGCCCTCAAAATTTACGGAAAAGGGGGGACTGATTTTCATATCTAACCCAGTAAAAAAACTCCCCCCCCCCCCCCCCCCGTCTCCGGAATTTTCCGGATATTGGGGAAATTTTCTTATTTTCCAGAAAATGTGCCCCTCGGAAAATTGTTCCCAAAGCCGGGAATTTTCTTTGGGGATGATTTTCCGAGAAAATTTCAATTCCGGCTATCGGACAGTTTCAGATAAGAGGATTTCTGGCTAACGGAGATATTATTGTATTCACTTGTTACGGATTCTCAGTGCACTGTCTGTATGTTGTCACCCATGTACACTCTTCCTATGTTTGTTTTAACTGCCCAATGAAAAAATTGTAGCTCTATTCATTGCTATGTATTGAACTTCATTTCCAGTTTCATGTTTTCTTGGTATTTATGCCACGCCATATGTACCCTAACACCACATTCATAAAATTCATCTGATGCAAGGCATCTTCATCTACTAATTCTTACATGTCACCTTTACATTTTATTAGATTACACATTAACACTCTAGCTTACGCAAAAAGTTAAAAAAATCTCGTAACCATGACAGAAGTCACATGGGACCACTCTTGAGGTCTGGTCACGTTTGATCTGTGGCCAATTTATCCCACAAGATATTTTTCTTTTTTTTTTACATTATTTATGCATTACAGGCTTCTTTACTGTTTGGGCTTTAATATAAGTTGAAAAAAAAAGACGACAGTACAGGTATACTTTTTAGCTCCAAATAAAGAAATATACTGTACACATGTTGAGGTCTTGACCACCAAGATCACATGTAGCCATGGTAAAGTACAGTACAGCACTTATGAATACGCAGCACAATTTTTAAATAGTTTTGAGTAAAATCGAAAGTAACCAAAACTCCCTCAATCTGTATTATCATTATGAATCATGACAATACAGTACCTATATTCAGTACAGTATTGTTCTTTTTGTTCCTAGATTGAAAACTTGGTGATGACTTAATATTTTTTTTTTTAGGTTTATAACCCCTGGTGTACAGACTCCTCCACATTGTGAACAAAATCGTTTGGCATTAACCAAATAAATTTTTAAGTGGCATGACCATAGTGAAGGGGTTAAAGACAAATAATTGTAATGTTTATCATCATCTCAAATATTATTATTGTACTGTTGTTACATTATCAAATGCTCTTTTGTTTAAAAGAGAAATTTGTATTGTTTTTAATAAATTTATTTAGAAGCCCATGATATTTATTATTCTTTTGTGAATAATGTATAGCACAGTACTTACATTGTATACCATATGAAGCACAAATGTATTGGAGGCTATTTTTCCTGCAATGTGTGTCATATTTCTCCGAGTTATAACAGAGTATTGATTGATATGTACATCTTATATAGAATATCCTCCTATAGATAATGGTGCAATCAAATTAGATATATTGTATTGTTGGTAATTACCGAGAAAAATATTTTTAAGAGAGAAGTATAGGGTGTGGTTATGTTGTGGCCAATGATACAGGCATTTGTTTTTATGGGATAATGCAGAAATATTGATGGGCAAAGTTGAGAGTAGGAGGGCCAGGGGAAGGCAGAGACTGGGATGGATGAATTAAATTAAAAACTGGGTCCTCAGAGAGATACAAAATCTTGGGGGTTTGGTAAAAAAAAAAAAAAAAGTCCTTAGATATGAGAATAGTACAGTACTGTACTCTGATTGATTGACTCCTAAATAATGTGCTCTCCATATATGCCCATATTTATTATACACAACTGGAAGCAAGAGTATGTACAATATGGTCAAAACTGATGGAATACTTATTAGTAAAATGGATATGTAAAATGAATACTGAAGTAAACATATATAAATTAAACTACTGTACATGTATATAAAACACTCGCCCTTCTTGTGTGTCACCTCTCTTTTAAGACTTGAGGGAGGGGTGGGAAGGGGAGAGGAGTTATTATCATTACTATCTTGAGTGGGAGGCCTATGCAGTCATCCTCTTACTAGGTGGCTGCCTCTCAGCCACAGCAATTTTTTTTATCAATCACTGTACACAAATAACACTCCCTGTTTTATACACAAATATTATTCACAAATTACTTAAGAACAAGAGTTTATTACCCTGTCAAAATTCTAACATTTATGAAGCCTTTAACCATTTGACTGCAGCCAATGTCTATTGACCCCAATGTAAATAAGACATTCCCCAATGAGACATTTAAATGTCTATGGTATTCCTGCATTTTTTTTTTTAGGCCAGCCACCACTGGTACACTCCCTGCTTCACTCCAGAAGCCTTTGTAGTTGTTTTAAGTAAGTTTGTAAGTGAATGAGGAAAAGCAAGAGGAAATTATTGGCAGTACAATATCTGTAAAGGTAAAATAGCAAAGTAAAGAAATAAACACAACCCACTGACAACCTTATGGTAACACTGCCACCTACTAACACCAGTATCAGCAACTGCTGACCAACATCCAAACTTCAATTTGTAACACCAGGTCTCTGGCCATTATTGTGTTATTATAATGGAATTACGAGTGGAGAAAAATATCCATCAAACAAATTAGGTAAGTGAAGACGTTTCCCCTTTTTCTGTATTGTTGCCTACAAATTTAGAAAAAAGTTTGCTATTTTTGTAAGATTTAAAAAACCCAACTTCACTGGACAAATGCAGAATAGTCATATTTTCCAGGCCTGCAGCTTAAGAGTTAAGAAAAAAGAATACACCCTGATCACGAAACTAATAAATATGGGTTTACTTATCTAGGGACAGAAATTTCAATACAAAAGTAAACTACCCATTTAACGAGGAAAAAAAAAGGAGGGGGGTGGGGGACAGACCTGGCTGGGTATATTAAGCCCTGCTGAAGGTCTCCACAGCAATAACTATTTATTATATTCAAGCTATTAATTTAAAGCCTCAGATATACTGAAATATTTAACAACAACTTTTCACCTATAGATATGAATGTAAAACTATACAGGTATCCCTTGTTTAACGATTGGGATGCATTCCTGAAAAAACGATTGTTAAGCAAAATGATTGCTAAATGAAGGATAAGAAATATACTAAAAGAGGGAGTACAAAGAAGGAATAATATCCAAGGATAAGGTACGTAATTGCATAGCCAAGTCACTGGCTTGCCACCCACTAGCACTCAGTGCACGTGAGGCTGAGCTGTGAGCTATGTTACTGCTCAACTCATAATATCGGATAGAAAAATGTAATTTTCTTTTACTGTTACATGCACACAACTGTTCGTATAGAACATGCCAAAAAAAAAATAATAATAATTATATATATATATATATATATATATATATATATATATATATATATATATATATATATATATATATCATAAGGTCAAAAACATAGTTATTAAACATTTCTTACGTGCTCAGCAGCTAACCCACAGAACGGGGAGAGGGAAGCAGTGGCAGATTTCTCGGCCATTCTCTGTCTCGTGTCCCATGAAATGATTGCCAAAATGGCAATGCATTATTTTTATTTTATTTATTATTAGTTTTATTTCTTCCTCACATTTACTGATACAAATATACTCACGACAGTTCATCCAGGTTGTCACCAAGCTTACTCTAAAGATGTGTGAGGCTGCTTCCTGTATGCTATGACATCACATAGGGGAGGGAGTGTGTGGCTGGCCAGTCACTGCTTCAATACAGACCTTCACTTCCCATACATACACACCCATGCTAAACCAAAAATTAACAATTGTTAAATAAGAAAGGGTGTTACAAAATTTACATCACTATACCAAAAAATTGCAGTGAACAATTGTTAAATGAGGGATACTTGTACTGTACACAAAACTCAGTAATATCTTTAAATTCATTATTAATTTTAATCATTTGAACAAGTACCCAAAATGGGGAATATCACTGCAGCAATAACGGTTTGCATAGCAAAAACTCACCCATAGTGCCTGTATGCCACACCACCGCTCAACAGGGAGTTCACTCTGGGAATTTGTCATACGGTCACCATTGGTATTCAGAGGTCTTGGTGAGGCAGCTATATTTCTTTCAGATATATTAGGAATTTTGAGAGAGAGTCTAGTTACAAGAAATTGTGAACAGGAGTGGATGAATAAAAAAAACAGGCAGGGTAATTACGATATTCTTCCTCCAACTAGGTGGGACCCTAATAAAATGAAATGTTAATGATTTCAGAGATGCAAGATTTATTAACTGGTATGACAATGGTGTGACTGACAAGTAGAAGATAAGGATTAACTAAAGTCCCATAAACATTAAAAAGGATTTTATGCCTTAAAAACAAAATTGATTTGTATATTGCTCCTTTAAATGAAAACCAACAAGAAAAACACTTTGGCAATGATTTCCAATGCAGGTGCAAAACAAGCCCAACTGTTTTTACTTATGAAACATAAATCCTTTCATAATTATAAAGTAACACCAAGGAGTTTAAAACAGACCCATATAACCTTCAAAAATTATAATCACTAGAAAAGGATCCAACCAGGGATAACGTTTTGTATATTTTTTACATAAAGCAGTTGTTCCTAGACAAAAGTGATAAACAAAGTGTTCAATAAGCATCAAGAGCATTCTCCAGTCAACGACAGCCATTACAATATTGGAATTGTCTTGGTAGACAAGCTCAGCAATGACAAGCCTAGAATTAAGTTCTTGAAAAGTCTCAGGAAATCAATACAGGTGTATCAACAAGCACAATAAGATAATTTTTTAAGTAAAATCTAACAACCTCATTTCAACCTCGGTTATGTAAATTCTGCCCAATTCCCTCACAGACTTTCACAAAATTTCAAACTTCCGTGAGCACATACTTGACAGTGTGATCAACTGGATTCATCTAAATGAGATTTTTATATCTTTCTTCTTTACAAAATTTTATGAATATAATCCTTAGTGAAGGTCATCCGTCATAGCAAATAACTGATGACCCTCACTGGACACACAAAACTTGGCTTAAATATAGCTGCAAGGGATGAGGTAACTATTATAACACTTTTCATAAGTCCAATCCCAAAGTAATTTATAATGCTCAGTACTGTATCTGGATCCCTACTACTTGGTGGAAGACTTAACCACACAACCTGTATGCTGAAATCATGTTCATTTTCATTCATTAAAAAAAAAAAAAAAAAAAAAAAAATTTATGTTTGTGTATGTATATTAATCACATATTATGGTAAAAGTTAAAGCTAAAATTCATTTGTTAGTGTATAAATCCTTTCCTAGGCTTACCATTACTCATCTTACCACGCTTCACCCAAAATAATGTGCATTAGGACAAAGTGAAATACCCTCAGGAGAGTTTAACCTGACAAATTTTTTGACCTGTAATGCACTTGGCATGATAGGTAGCACTTCAAAATCATCTCTTAAACAATAAGTGTAAATGATTAGATAAATATGTACTATATAATCAACACCATCAAGCAGTCAGCAAGCAGGCCATCTTTAGGAACAGACACAACCCCCAGCAAACTTTTACATAACCAGGCATCACAGCAGTCAGGGGATCACACCTAATGGACCAACTTGTATAAAGTTATCAGCTTGAGCCACAAAATGACTAACCTTCGCAACAGAGACTGTAAGGAAACTGACATCCCCAACAGGCCCATTTTATTCTTGTCTGCAACTAATGTAAGAAAGCCTGCTGCCCCCAGCGCTTGATGCTTGCGTAAACAATCAAAAACAGCGCACAGGAAGACATCGACCAAAGGTGGAACACTGAGATTACAAAGTAACCTCTAGTAATTTAAAGCAATGAAAAATGCACATGATGGAACAATTCTTGATGGTATATGTATGAACGAATTTTTCCCAATAATCCTGAATAGTAAATGTAGCTCAATGTTCCGTTCTACATGAGGGCGTACTCTTGCTGCGTGTTTCTGATGATCTACACAACAGTTTAACAAGAGATGTGTTTAACCTTCAGTAACAGTGCACAACATCATAGAAATATTGGCATGGTTCACCCCAGAGAAGCCCAAAAGCAATATATTCACCTCTACCTTTAAAAGGGAAACTGATCAATTAAGACAAAAAAAAAATTCAATACCTGATTATTCTCAACATATTTAGGTTAACTAAGAAACAATAATTAAAATAATCTCCAATCTTAATAATGCTTAAGGACAAAATAACGATCTAACTCTGAAGTATTCAACAACTGACAATAAATCAATGGGAATTATGAATACCAAATGCACTGTAAAGACTATCCCTAATTCATTATATAGAGATACTCATTTTTAAAATGTTCCATAGTACCATCATTAACTATTATTGCTTCTTAAGCTCCTTTCCCACAGAATATGAAACTATCTTATTCCAGTCAATCTTGGTACGCGTGACAGGCAGCTGACGGCGCAAGGCCTTGAAGGTTGTGTCCGACATAGTTTGGTAGTTTTCACTGATAGCCGTCTGGTATTCATTTTCTGCCGTCTCTATGAAGTGCACCAGTTCTCGAGCCGTCTCTTCCTCACCCTGAAAAGATGCAATATCATGAATTAATAAAAATATTCCTTTTATCATTAATCTATGTATACCTCTAATAACCCCCATTAAGAGGCAGCCATGATAACATATCCTCCAGATTGTCCCATTTCACTATGCCTGCAAATCCTTCTCCACTCCTGCCTCACCCTATAACACCTTCTTTATGTATACTCCCACTACTGGGGAGATGAAATTCCTTGAGAAATAAGAGAACAAGAAAACATGTCAAGGTCTTTTTTGGACTTACTCTTGCCTCTAAGATTTTCAATATATTATGCAAATTTTTACAGCTCTTGGATAACACATATGTCACAGTATCTAGAATGAATGACAGCAAATAATAGTTTGTGTCAGTGGTGGCTCCAGGTGAGTTCCCCCTGTTCTCTAAGATTCACTTGGCATCAAGTCAGACTAAATCACATCAGGTCAAAAGTTAACTCGTGCCAAGATCAACTCGTACACATTCCTGACAAATGGTATAATATTTTAAATGGGCTGCTCATCACCAGTGTACAGTACCAGGATTAATGATCTATATCAGGTGCAGGTAATTTATCTCTACATGCACCTGACTGGTCATTCGGTGTCAAGTTGTCAATATTTCAAAAGGAATCGCCAAGTGAGAGGCTGTAGATGTAAGGTGATACAAACTATGACTACACACGACAAGGGTTACCACTAGATTATGGGAGCGGGGATGAAAGTTAAGGTAGGTGATCACAGGTGTTGCTCTGATGCAGATTCAAACAATCTCGATGGATGTTAATACAGGTATATAAATAAAGAAAAAAATATTTAAGGGTTATTGTGCAAGATTTTTATTTTGCCTATTTATCAGGTCCATATGCATTCTTCTTAGATTCAACTTCAAAGTCAAGACAGTTTTCTTAAACCCTTTATGTCTGGGGCCCCCTCTGAGTTGAATAAAATCGTCTGGACAGTAGCCAAACATAATATTAAAAGTGGCATCCCCATAGTGAAGGGGTTAACGGAAATAGTCTACTAATTGGAAGATAAATTTATGAATTCTCTTTTTTAAGGTTAATCTCAATGAAGAATTCACATAAATGATTTACTAATACTTAAAAATAGCAAAAAAACTTTGGATAAATGACCAACATTAAGCTGAAATGGATTGAGGTAAGTCCAGTGAGGTGTTTGGGGGTGACAGACTGTGCAATCCAGTAAAAATTCTTAACCAGGAGTCAGGTTACATTGTGTTTTTTTTTTTTTGCCCCCTTTGAGGTCAAATGCATACAGTATGTAGTACATATTTTTCTATCTCAGGAGGCCACAACAGGAGAGACTCCAGACCACACAACTACAGGTAAACCTCAAGATACGATGGGGTTAGGTTCCTGAAAAGCCCATCACTGGGTGAATTATCGTAGATAGGGAGCATTATAACATGGGGTTCAATGGGATACATTCCCAGCCAGTTCCCAAACACACATGTATCACCAACAAAATAATTCCTACAATACTACTATCAGTACAAAATAAACATCACTCACCATATCGTGAAGAATAAGCATGATCATCATCACATGTCCCCTTCGAGGCTAAAGGGATTCTCGTAGGTGGAGTGGAGATGTCACTCTGACTCCCACACATCCTCTGGGGAGTCTAATGATGCTTAACAAAGTCAAGCTTCACCTCAGAGACATGGCTGTCTTGGATGCCTTGGCCTTCCCAGACATTTTCAAAGTAACACTGCTCACTTCACAGTCACAAAAACAGAGCCAAAGCACTTGTCACAAAAACTGAGCAAATGACGATAACAAGAACAATGATAGCAGCCGACACTGCTAACATTTTCAAATCAACAGTCGAAGCACCTTACAATACAAAAACACAGAAAATATCACTTCACAGTCACCAAAACACAGTTCAATCTAAATTTTAGTGCTGTCCTCTCACTACAATGTACGATGCTGGCTGATAAATGTGGAACAGAGATATGATGGGTTTACGAAAGACAAAGAACCAAACAGGGCTGTAGTGGGTTAGCCCTGTGGCGGTGCGTGGGTAGGCTTACAAGTGAATGCAGAGATGAGTCATGCATAGAGTTAAATATTGTTTCCTTATAAAATGTCACGGACTGGACGTAGAAAATTTTAATTTGCATTACTGGAATCCTTGCAAGACAGCGATTACTTTGACTATATACAACCCATAGTTTGCACTAGAGATAAAAAAGTCCAACCAATGGATATCGATGGCTATTTGATGGATATCATCAAAGCGAGTTGTTTTGATCGTATATAGGGAGATGGTCTTAATTCACAATCATCGTTAAAGTGGAATATTGCATCTCAAGGTTCACCTTTACTTCCTAAAATCAACATACTTACCTGATCAGGGCAAAAATAAGAGTGGAAGGCGGGACATGTGATGCCTTGGTTGGTTCTTAGTACTGTACAGTTCAGCATTGTAACCTTTATGTTTCCATCTGCCCATTGGTTCTCGTACAGAAATAAATAACTCATACAATTTCCAAGCAGATTTTTCTCTACTTTAAATACTGTACTGTATATCCCTGACTAAACTATACATCATATGAAACAATAAAAAAGTAAAAATCTGAGAGGTAGTAACAGTGAAGGACCCACACCTGAGTAAGGCATATTGTAGGACAAATAACAGCAATTAATACCGTACCATTAAATAAGAATTAGTCAGCACACACCTGAGATTACTGATTGAGTTAATTAAATGCAATAATGTACGTGAGTCTGTTAAGATTATCTGAAGTATGGGTAAAATCTGCCACTGACCAAAAAATGGGTTACAGTACTTTAACTCAGCCAAGAACTGTACCTCATTTTATCAAATTCTTAAAAAAAAAAATAAAAAATAAACAAAAAGGAGAAACTTACAGCAACCGTAAGATTACCCTTGACATCTTTGGATGTGACTAACTGGACATTTCCATCTTCATAGTAGTGAACTTGCACCTTAAGGACCCCTTTGAGCTCCACACTGCCACCTCCTAGAGTCACTGTCCACGTTGATCGCCACCGACCATTCCTACAGTCATGATGAAGTTCTTTATATCCATTTTTGTAATATCCACTGAATGATAAAAATACAAATACATTGTGAACTCAGTAGAAACTTACCCCCAGGCGTATGAACTGACTACAAGTACCCATTTCTCTATACAGGGTGAATCAGCAGAGTACATTAAATTGGAGGATGAAATCCTTGGATAATTATAAATCATAATGCCTCTGGCAAAATGTCAGATTCTGCATATGCCCACATGTTCGTGACAGGTGCGAGCAAATTAAGCATAGTCCAGGCATTCTGGAAAACGTCAGACGATCAATGGTACGACGTGTACAGGCCTGCATTCAGGCAGAAGGGGGCAACTTTGAACATTTCCTTTAGGTATTAACAAAGAGGGGTCACACTGGAGAGATCTGTGAATAAACGATTACAAAAACTTATGGGGGTTTCCTTCAAATTCACTCTCATTAATACATCTTAAATGTATTGTAACATGGAAACTATGCAGAATCTGACATTTTACCAAAGAGACATTGTGGTTTAGAATTATCCAAGGATTTCATCCTCCAATTTAATGTACTCTTTGCTGAATCACCCTGGTAAAACAGAAGTTTTAACTGTTTCTCTGTCATAGTTTACAAAATGATAAAACTAGAGTAAACACCTGAATTTTTAGAGGGTTCTATTCCTGCATAAAATGTGGGTAATTAAGTCTATAAATATTCAGCAATGTAACTTAAGGGAAAATCATTTTGGCTACATGTACAAATAATAATACATGTATGTATTCATGTTAAAAGATGCCCACTGAGGCTTGGGTGTGGACAGAGGATTAAAAATGTAACCCAAAGAGGAGCCAGTAAAGGAAGTTCTTCTGCACTGCATCCTCCAACCATTTGAAACTGTGACATTAAGGTGGTCTAAGCAATTCCAGTAGGTATGAGGAAAATCTAAGAAAAATAAATTGAAGATCTGAGGGTTCATGTTTATTCTGGAAGAAATTAAATGGGGATAAACTGCATAAAAAAAAAGTTAAATACTAAGAAATGGAGACTATCTTGGGTTATACCTGAATATTAATGAAGAAAGAGAGAGGCAATTAACATGTAATGGATGTACAGTATAAAAAAAATCTTGGCATTCTTGGACAACAAATGACCCCCACCTGCCACTTATCAGCTGGGTTCATGTGTGGCAGCACTACTCTCTGGTTTTGTGAACGTACACTGTGTAAAACAAATATCAATGACGCAATGAGAAATCAATCACGTGTTCAACAAAATGCAAACTCAAACGGCTAAGACTGCCTCCCTTGGTAAAATATGACAAATTATAGCCCATCACTGTCATGTGTGTCATGATTTGTAAATACCCGTACTAAGTTAAATGCTGTTCGGCTGTTAAGAAGATAGTATTACAAAAACAACACATACAGTACAGTCATGAGCTATTATTGTACTTAGTAGCAACTAATTACCTAACTGGTATAATGTAGAAAGAGCATAAACATAAGATGTTATAAGATGTTAAAGTGAAAATAGATCTATAAACATGTTGCTGCCTACTTTGCCTATATTTTCTTAAATTCAACACTTTTCTACATTATTCTTGCAAGGTGATACATCGTTCCTCAGTAACAGCCAATACTATAAAGCTGTACTGCTTTGTAAATTTTTAAAGAAAATTTTGCTTAATGCTATGCACCATTAAATTGAATCTTAATATACCTTAGGAACTGGAAATGTTTCATGGGTTCTAGAGGGAGGGAGGCATACAGGGTCTGATCTCCTTAAGGAAATTCACACATCCGGCACACTCTAGGTCCAAACACCGCTGGATTTCTCAGTTGTAATTCTAAAATAGTAACTAGTAAAAGAGTACAGGTAAGGAATAAAGGAAAAAGTACTGGGTTAAGGGACATAGCAGTAAATGGCAGTACTTGCTTACCAATAATTTTTAGGTTGAAACTGATGATCTTCTATGCACATAGTAAGCGTTACTGCTGAGCCTTGTGCCCTAGCATACACAGCACAAACACCATGAGGGTAGTGGTCACTGGAATACTGCATTAGTTGTGTCTCTACTGCACTCCTCCAGCTCTCTGTGGTTGGGTCGCTCTCACATGCCTGCATACACCAAAACATGTTATTTTTTGTTATAATCACTACTGTATTACAAAAGTTATATAATCAAAGTAAATGTTGGCAAAAAACTTTACTACAGTAGTTACATTACAACTGCTACAAGTCCCAAAAAGCAACTAAAATAGTAACCAAGGTTTGGGGAATGGGAGCCTCACACACAAATATCAGTGGGGGGGGGGACAAAAGACAGTGAAATGAGATGAATATATGAAGAACTTAAGAAAATGAATAGAATATTTTAAGTAAAAATTATTAAGCTATACAGTAATTGGAGTACTGTACTGTACATACACACACACACAAATAACCCCTATCTGACCCTTTTCTTGTTGATACAATATGACACAATGTACCAAACCGATACTGCTGTATATTGTGTTCGTTTCCAAACAAGAATATAAAGTTAAATGAGAATTTGGTTATGGAATGAAGTGATTGGTGCATGATCCAGTTTGCCAGCAGATGTTGGAAGCTACCATGAGAGGGACTGGGACTGCAATGAAAGAAGAATGGTAAGGAGGGAATTTTGCTTGTTGACATGTGATCTCTTTGAATGCTAGTTACACAATTTAAAGTGAATATAGTCAAGTTGTGGGCATTTGGTGTACAAGTGACATGCACTGACAAGGACAAAATCAAGACTAACTGTACCATTCTTGTAAATTAGTTAAGTAAACAAAGGGTAGATCTAACTGTGATGAGAGATGTGAGCGACTGGATAGATGATCAAGTGGAGGATAGAGTGACTGGATAAGAGTAGATGGAGTGACTGGTAAATCTGGAATCCCATGAGAAAATGTGATGGAATAAGAATATGTGAACCGTGTGCTCAATAGACCTCTGTATAGCCAACACATACAGTCCTTTGACACATATAAGCATAGACACATGCTATTAATATAAAGAACACTACATGAAGCAATATATTTCCTTACTACCACAATTATTCAGCCTTCTAACTAAGATGTAGATGACACAAGAACATCTTAAAACAGCCTTAGAAAACTAATACAGATTGAATTTGATAAATATACATGCTGTACACATCTGGAGTCAGTTACTAATTCTTATGTGCAAAAAAGTTGTAATATTAAGGACTCACAGGATTAAGTAGCAGGTATTACAAAAGTAAAACTCAAACCTTCATATCTGTCGCTTCTTTGCGTAAGTGATCAAACTTGAATGTGAGTTTTGCCCGAGGATCAAGGAAACGTCCACCTCCAAGGTCATTGTGTTCTGTGACAAGAGCATAGTGATTCTGTCCATCCAACCTCACTGGGGTCAGCTGGTCTTTGTTGTATTCGGCAATTGCTCGGGCAACACCTTCCCGCAAGAGGGTGTCATTGTTGACGAGGGTTCGCACATCTGAAAACCAACATACATTATGCTACATAATGTCAATAGAGACAAGTATAACAAATGTGATAACAAGCAGGAAAATGTTTAGGAAATCATTATGTGTATGACAAACAAAAAATTCTGACTACTGAACACTACTAGATGTGGGTGTAATATATACTGAACAAAAACCGAGTCAACTCCTTTTACATCTGCTGCCAGAGTTACAGGTACAATCCCAAGTGCAGACAGTGGAAATAGGTCCCACAAGCCTAATGGCCTTTTAAAGGCAGTGCAGACAGCAACCTATGTACTAAGCTTTTGGCACTAAAGGAGGCAGTGTGGTCAGCACTGCATTCAGTTACCTTCACTTCACTACCATAACTACTTTACAAAGTTAGGTGTCCATTCACAGCTGGGTGAACTGGGGTGCTCAGGGCATGAACCAGTCACCCTGAGGGCAAGAGGGCAGCACTACAGCCACTTACATGCTACAACCCTTGCAGACATAAGACATGATTAATGTTTAAAATAAGTGTGTATGTAGAGAACAAGTAAAATGTAGCCTCAATAAGTGTGGATACAGGCATCAACACCTGGGATATCAGAACAGGCATACTCGACCATGGCTTGCATACATCAACTCCAGTAAATTCACCACAATAAATTACATGAATGTTTGTTACAAAAATACCAAGATTACAGTACAGTATTCTAATGTTTTCTTTTGGTATTGTACTTATGTGATATTAGTACAGGACCTACAATAAGAGGAAGAGAACCTAAGAGGCAAGTGGTCCACCAAGTAGACCCATACAGAACACAATCAAAGAGACAAAATATTTTTCAACATTTAACATAAAATCTTTACTGAAGCTACCATGTCATAAACGTACTGTATATTAACCCCTTCACTATGGGGATGCCACTTTTAACATTCTATTTGACTAATGTCAGATGATTTTGATAAGCACTGAGAGAGCCCAGTACACAAGTGGTTAATACATTATTCTTATCAATATTTTAAACAATTTTCTTACACTAATTTGGAAGAAAGAAATGTCAACTTGTGTCGTCTTTGAAATTTCTGCAAATCATTTTTTATAAACAATACATAAGGAAACAAGTACAGTACTGTACATACAGAATTATGAATATATAGCTACATAACAAAACCTTCTACCCTTTAAAGCTAGAGATCAATGTGTCTGATAAACTGAATGTGTAAATACCGGTACTTCCTATATTATTATAATGACAGTACTGTACACAGATGCGGCAAGCATACCATTGAAGACTTCATTGAATTCACCAGGAGGGGAGTGTAAGACGAAATCTGAGGCAATCCGCACCTGAAAATAATACATCATATTAAAATTAATACTACATCATACACTGCAATTATAAATAACCAGATGGAAATCATGGGGCCATGTTGTTCCTGAAAAACACTGTGAATGTCAAATTGTACACAAATATTAAACTTAAAACCTTGTGGGAAAAATGGGGTTAGGGGATTGACACCCTCGAAGAGGTACTTTTTATGGGTAATATTGTACATGGTAAATAAATCAAATATAAGTAAAAAAAATAGTAATGTACTGTATTCACCAATGAAAATAATGATGGTGATATTGGATGGGAATTAGGTGGATAAGGGGTCATGCTCCCTTTTTTCCATGTTAGTTTCATGGGTTTGAAAAGTTACTTAAGCACTTTCTGCCTCATTTTTTCCCGATTGAGTGCTCAGTCAACTCGTTAATACCATTATGGCGTCCCACAGCTGCCTCACTTTCAACTCTAACAAGGTGATCAAGCAATTCCACTTTTTGACTTAAAGTCAACACTTTCTTCAGCCTCTTTGCACTTGATACACTCACCCCACTCATTGTATGCTTAGGAGGCATCAGTAAAGACATAAAGTCACCAAGAAGAGCAAAAATAGCCGAGTTGCAGGTGTTACCGTGATGGAGATTCGAGACTGAAAGAACTTGTTTTGATGTGCGGCATCCCGCAGAATCATGGCCCGCAGAACTACGGGAAATGCGACAACAAACCGTGAATAACCAAATCACATGATCTTGAAGGATGAGCAGGTATACAATGGTCGTAGCAGTGAGTAATCACATCCACGAATGTTGAGGGTTTACTTTGCCTGAGCAGGTATACAATGGTCGTAGCAGTGAGTAATCACATCCACGAATGTTGAGGGTTTACTTTGCCACATTGTGGGGCTTCATGTGCTTGTTGAAGGTGAACTTTCATTTGTGAAAATTTTATTGCAAGTGATCAATAAATGTGGATGCATTGTTGGTGAACTAGCTGATATTGACAAAAAACCTTTGCCTTTATCAGACATTTAAAAACCTTTGATTAACCTTTACCAGTATTAGTTGGAATACTGATAGGTCTGGTTGACTAGCATTGTTTGTTCTCACTAAGAGATTAGAGACCAAGCATAAACCTAAGCAAAGGACCATCCTGGAAATAAGCATCTGACAGTTTTGTCGGCTATCCTTGGTCAAATCGTCTTACTGTTTACCATTGTTGTTTACCTGCACTGTCGAGGCATACAAGAAACTACATACAGTACTTCCATGGTTAACATGCACTATATATCTACTTGTCTTTGAAGCTGAACTGTATAACTGCATAGTTTATAAACATGCCTATCCAACTGTAAACCTGATGGCAATTTTAATGAATAAATACTATTACTGTACATTATTATTATTATTATCATCAACCCCATAATTAGCAATGTAGATGGGACCACACCCCCTCTTACCAGAATTTGCCTTTATGCATAATAAAAGTAAATATTCAATCAAAACATTCTAAAAAAATGAAGCCACAGCCTTATCCTTCAGTAAACAAACATGTGCTTAAATTTCCATCCTCAAATAACTAATACATGATTAACCCAAAAAGTTTGGGAGGAAAATGTTTTTGTAATATGGTTTAATCCATCCAGAATGCAATTCTACACCTGTGCACTACGATGCGACATCCACTGTTTACATCCGAGGCAATTTGTTTTATCCATAGGAATGCTTCCAAAAAATTTACCAAATACTGTACAGGCCTTCCCTAATTTACGAAAGAGCTCTGCTCTTGAAAATCGTTTTGTAAATCAGACCACATTTTCCCACCGATTACCATTATAAAAGTTAAAATATATTCCTTCAAAGAAAAAATAATGTAACAATATATTTAAAAATACCATATAATGTTATTTTAATGAAATATTTGGGTGTGCACAATGATTATTATAAGCCAATTATAAACATAAGAGAACAATACTCTCAAAGAAAACTATATGTTGCATAACCAAACCTAACCCAACCTAACCTTCATTTCTAAAAACATAAAAATTATCTCGGTGAAGTCTAGAATTTGCCGATGACATTAGCTGTACAGTATTATACACACTGCCACGGCACCCGGCTATGTAAGCTATTATGTTAAATGGCTTGGGTACCTGGATGTGAAAGCACCCATAAAATATATATATATTTCACTGTTACAGTACTGAATTTAAAATTGTTGGTCTTTATTTACACCTGCTACAATGGGCCAGCCACTATTACCTAAGAGAAAATTATGAAAATGGAAAAAAATATAATTCTTAAATCGAATGATGGAATTGTTTTTTTTAACTTTGAACTTACATAATTTGAACTTTTATATACAGTATATAGGACTGAATGCCCTCCAACATTACAAAATTTATCAGTAATATAACAAACCAACCTAACTTCCAAACCAAGGTTACATTAGGTTAGGTTAAGTTTGGTTAGGTACCGCAAGTTAGGTTTGTTTAATTTTCTCTCCGATAAATCAAACAAAGATCAGTAGCTAGCATGGAGTTCCTGTGGAGGAAATGAACTGTTAAAAGTGTCCTGGAAGTATTGTGGATGAAATGGAACATCCTGGATACAAACATTGGAGTAATGGCATCACAGTGTGTGGCCATTCACTGTGTTCAGGATGGTAAGTAATGATTTATCTTCTATGAAAAAGTTTCATCACGTTGCTGCTTATTGTGTGCCACTGTTATCCATGACAACAGAGTAGTACCCTTAATCTAGCTGGTAAATGCATTCCGGTAGTCACATATCAGGTTAAATTTCATTGGGTTCTTCCCTGCAGAACCTTCAAAACCCTTAGTTCCATTTTGAGAAACATTAAAAATGCCTTCTTTTTTTTTTGGGGGGGGGGGGGGGGGGGTGTATATATAAAAGAGGGGCTATATAGGGGTTGTGTTATTTTCGTATGGAATAAAATTCACATAAAACCAAGGGTCAGGTTAACTTGGACCAAACCTAAAAAATCAAGATATCAAATTCTCATGTTTTAACAAATTTTATTCAAAATTAAATGAACCCATTAGTTAATTATGGGTTGCAAATAAACTCCAGTATTACCTCAAATTAAGGAAACAGTCGCCACTATGTAACATGATTTTTCTGTAGGTCACACTGCCTAACCTTGTCTGGTCACTAAAATATGCATCCTAACCTAATCACTTTCGGTAAGTTACTCTTAGTCCTATAATCTTCTAGCAATTCAAAAACATATATTTCTGGTGTATTTTGCCGTTATGAATGAATTTGACCTTCAAAACTGTCGCAAATCAACAACTACAAGCGCAACTGGATTTCTGAAGATAAAAGCGGGTCGCTCGATAATGGTGGTATGTCGAGGTTAATTTCCTAACCATAACTTTCGAGTGCCTTATCTTCTTTATTATGCATTTGCCACAGAAATATCATATAAGAAAATTGTCCTAGAATTTTCTGTAGATTTCACATATGTTGCCAGATTTATCATAAAGAATTATAGGACCAAATTTAACAAATACAAAATTCTCTTTTCTTAACATTTACCAAATATCCACGAACATTCGTCAAAAAATGACAAGGTAAAAAGAGGCAACCTTCTCCTTAAACCTAATTTATTTTGAGCTTTTTATCATTATAAACTATATTAATGTCTACCAAAGTTATGGATTACTACCAACAGTGTTGATACTGAGAGGCAAGGTACTGCATGGTAAGCTCGGCACCCAGTACACGGAAGCTCATGACCCTGGTGATTGTATTAGGTACTAGTCAATCAACATAGTATAAGGTCTATTACCTAACACTGTAATATTGGATGACTAAATAGTTTGATTGATGACAAAAATGATGTTCTCGCCCTCCAAGTGTCAATTCCTATAAACTACTTAATGGTGCTCATAAATCTGGATAATTTATCAAGAGTCAAGGATCACCAGTGTTATAAGTCTATCTACTCTTATACTCACTGGCCTGACGAATCACTTTTAAGGAAATACTTATCTTACACACACACACTGAATATATTACGGTAGAGTAAGGTAGTTAGTAAAGCAATAAGGTGGTTAACAGTGTGGTATAGAGAACTTAAGGGCCTGGCAGGTGACACAACCAGAATGTAAACAAACACCCACAACCACTCCTAATCTGCTCTCAATTTCTTATTTCACATTCACTGTGTCGCCTCACCTGCCACTCTAAGGCTCTGTTGGCCATCATCTTCACTCAGGCTGGATATTAAGTTCCTCTAGCAACACTACAGCTAGTGATATGTTATTTTTGACAAGCCGGTCTCGTATCCGTCCGAGGCAGGATACGCCCACAGATAGTATTTAGACATATCTGGGGGCACCACAACCAAACTTTCTAGGTGTATGTA
Organism: Homarus gammarus; assembly: GCA_958450375.1. NCBI lineage: Eukaryota > Metazoa > Arthropoda > Malacostraca > Decapoda > Nephropidae > Homarus > Homarus gammarus. The sequence goes on along the minus strand of CAUDMG010002620.1, from coordinate 549,964 downwards.
ACAGTTATTAGTTTATGTTTTCTTACACATGCTTTAAAGGTAATTCTAATGTCAAAACACTAAGAAATAACTCAACCTTTTCCTCATCAGGGAGTTGGTCTCCGAAGTCTGACGCCATGTTGGATTTCCACTGCCCGAACTTCCGCTACGTGTTTCCTCTCTCACTCTTTACCATAAATGGTATATCTAATGTATTTTACTCATCAGTCTTCTTACCAAGCAAACAGCGATAAACCGTGTGTCATTTCTGCTGTCATAACTCAATAGATTAATTTGTTTTGATACGAGGAACAGTAGAAAAGTTTTCTCTAGAGGCCATGACGGTACATTCTCTATGGTGTTATCAGCGATGACTCACGGTGGCCATATGGCTCCTCTTCTGATAACATACCTCATGGACACACCTCCAACACACACCTAGCTGTAACATATAATTATAAGGTAGTGTAGATAATGTTATTATGGTAAATAAGAGCCATTTAAAGGGAATGTCAAAAGTTATACTCAACAATTTTTTACGCTAACCTGTGCTTTCCTCAATCCCCATATATATATATATATATATATATATATATATATATATATATATATATATATATATATATATATATATATATATATATATATATATATATTATATAATATATATATATATATATATATATATATATATATATTATTTTTTTCTTTCTTTTTTTACCAAGAAAAATCTCATTCAATTTATCTCCCTTCTAATATCCTATAGATAACTATGGTCATTAAATTATTAACAATTTCCGATAAACGAACATCCAGGTCACCAAGTTACTCGTACTTTCAAAGCAGGAGCGGATCTAGGCCACAGCAGCCGATGCACTTGCATTGCTCAGAAACATGATCTCATTGTCAGTGCTGACCTGCCTGGCCCACCAGCTTCTGACCGTAGGTGTCACTTTCTGTAACAGAGTGGCAGGTTGTCTGATTTTCAACTCCCGATATCTGGGTTATGGGTAAAATGTGCCAAAAGTGTCATAGATGAAAATCGTATTTTTTTGTCTGAACTTGCCAACATGAAAAAAAAACAATATCAATTATGCCCTCTACTATAAATTAACCAATTACCCTTCTATACCCTTTGTTATTTGCACTATCAGGTGTAAATACCCACTTCGATAAATTCATGCTTCCTTATATCCAACAGCAATTTATAATAAAGGCGTTTGAGATGAAGAAAGAGCCACTTCGGATGACAAGTGTGTATGTATTGAAATACACTATCTCGTTTCAAATGAAAATGGTCGAAATGAAATGAAATTTTTCGAAAAATTGAACTTTTAATATTTTTTTTATTCAAAATGAAAAATGGAGTAGAGAATTAGCAATGCAAGTTTGATGAATGCATAATGACCCTTGATGGCCAGGGCTTCGTAGACTGAGAAATGTGAAAAAAACCTAACCTAACCAGCTACTATTGGCCATTGTACGTCACCCACTGGGTAATTATTCCACAAATACTAGCATACGACTTCGCACAGTAAAGTTGAAATAGTAAAATAAATAAACAATTCCTAATAAAACTTAATTAGGTGAATGGTCTGGTACTTTGGACCCGGCTGCTGAGGTCTGGCAGTTACTCTGGCTGTCGATGAACGTCACTGTTTGGAGCCGCGGTGTCCTCCCCCACAACCACAACAGGCAGCAGTCCTTTACACACCAACACCTTCAGACGCGAGCACATCCCCAGAGTTATACACACTAGTCGCTCAATCCTCGGCCACGATTCCTCAGCAGCATAGGCAGGGCTCAGGGTACCACGCCGGCCAGCACAAACACCAGGAAGAAGCCATCGCCACCCACTCTGTACTCTCTTGTTTCTTCCCTGAGGTGCAAACTTTAGATTAGCTCATATATATATAATCGAAGCACTATGCAGCCTCCAAAGCATCGAACTCTACTAAGAAAAACTTTTCAACTCTTAACATACTGACACATTACAAAATCACACAATATACGAGATTTCATTTATCATAAATTATTCAATAAAACTGCAAGGATGAAAAATTCGTTATACATGTCAATCCATGTAATATTCCCGGTATAATAATGAGACAAGCAGTTTCTGATTTTCAACTCCCGATATCTCGGTTTTTGGTAAAATGCTCCCGTCATAAAAATCTTTTTGTCTGAACTTACCATAACAACAACAACAACAAAACATCGAATTATATCCTTTACTGTAAATTGACTCCCATTATTAACTAAATTCAATGTAAAATAAATAAATTTAACATTTTATGACCTAACAATTGCTAAATTAATCTAACTTTTGTTTTCCATCTGAAACCTTCACAAATTTTCGAGGGTCCGGCTGAAGTAGACTGGTTCCATGTAAATATTTGTGGACAACAGGAATGGACTAATAAACTCATTCTCTTTAATTTTATAGTACACACATACTTTGAAAGTTTTTGTTGTTGTTGCTAATGATCTAGATATGAACACTTACTGAATAATGGCATTTTAGGTGCTTATTAGATTTTATTAAATTCTCCCTTGTACGTCTGTGGGGATCAGGATGTTTGGTTCACACTCAGGATGGGATGGAGAAAGGAAACTCACAATGTGCTCTCATGTATACATGTTGTATTGGATGTACAATGCAGCTTGGTGCTGGGAAGGCAGCATGGTTACAAGCGTGATGTAGAGAGAGCTGGTTGGTGAGGATGCTCCGAGGAGGACCAGCTTGTGGGTCGCCATGCTCGCCGGCGGGAACGAGGGCCGCCAGGCAGCAGCGGAGGAGGAGGTGTTGCTGGCTGGTTGGTGTAGGCAGAAAAGAGGCAGGTCACCACGAGGTCAGGTCTTAAATAGCAGGGGGTAGGCGTGGCTTAGTAGTTGACCCCCGCTCCGTGATGTATGGCGGCGCTGGTTGACCTAGACCACGAGGCATACACTGGGGAATTGGTGGGGTCGGCTACTCAGCGACAAACAGCGTTTGTAGGGGAGAAATCCACTACACGTCTACAGTATAATAGCAAGTGCTGATTGAATCATCTATCTACACTTCCTTGTTTGTTTTGTCTTGCGTCGAGGACCTGCTAAAAACAGCTTGATGTTTTTCCTTAACTCAAGGTTTACTTTTCTTATGACCCCCCCCCCCTCCCTCCTTCCCCCGAGATTTGATAATCGCCAAACAGCGTTACAATATTTACCTTCAGATACCATATCTTAAATCTCTACAATATTACTTAGTCTTACACAACACTGTTGGGGTCATTGACAACGTATTAAAATTTTCCCTTTTAACATCTTTCTTTGGGTCAATCTTGATAATGTGAATGTGTATGAAGGTTTTCCCTCAGCTTACTAGCTGTCTGTTGGTCTATCTATCCTGTGATAAAATTTACTGAATAAAAATCTATTTACAGTGGACTGTATATTAAACTGTGTCCGCCACTGCCTCTGCTGTTGTCTGGACAAAACCCATACGTTTTCTTGGGAGTAACGGTTGATACATAATGAATGATCAGCGGTCTGTTTACATTCATTACTTATTAGGTAACTCAGTGGCCCGGAAAGGGGCGTTTTCTTACACATCAGTTCTAAGAAGATAAACGAAATGAAAGAAAACGTAAAATTGTAGGTGAACGTAAATATTTGTGTTACCCACCAACCTCTCTCCCTGCTGAGGTGTTTAAGTTACTTTAAATGATGCAATAGGTGGAAATGCTCTCCGAATATTTCAGAGGTGGATAAACCAAGTTGCACAAGATATCCACCAATTTAATCAGATAACAACATTAATATCCTCATAGGCACCGTACTAAATTATCTTCATACTTAAAATCTTGAAAATAAAACGATGGTCACCTATAGATCAAGCTATCAATATCCAGGAGTTAGTCTTCTCCAGAGGGCCGCGTTTTCTATGATTACCTTAATTGCTCTACGGGAAATGCCTGCATAGCCAATCTGACTCACCTCACTCCCCGACATCCTCTTTGCCTTCTGTTGCCAATCCGAACTATTATTACCCTTCATTGACGTTTAGTTCATGGTGTATTCACTATGTAAACTTTATTTCTACGCCTGTCCTCGAATTTCAGGACTAGATGTTGACGTTATTCAGGAAATCAAGCGGAAAAATGAACCGCGATGAGTAATGGTAAAATCCCATCATGACAAATCTTAATATGTTTGTAACCGACCTACGTTCCAAGGTAATCTAAGGAGGAAAAACAAGATTTGTTTATTAAGCAGAAAATAAATGAATAAGGTAGTAAAATCATCATAGAAGACGCTTATATCCAGTAGTGCTATGGCGTCTGGTCTCTGGCTTCATCATACAGCTTACGACCACCAGAAGACTCGGCTCCAGGGTCCTTATCTGAAACTTGTCAGATAACCTGGAGTGTGTCTACAGGTGATATTGGATATGATACTTGAATTATACATCTAAGGAAGAATATGTTCTTACTTGGTATGTACTGAACAGCATCAGAGTATATCAATTTCATTATTAAATATATATGGCATAGAGTTGAAATAAAAATGGCTATACCGTAGTTATTATTATTATTATTATTATTATTATTATTATTATTATTATTATTATTGTTTTAAACTTATGGCAGTGTGCCTACAGGGGTTAGGTAAGGTAAGATAAGGTAATATTAGGCAAGTTAAATTTAGGCTAGGTTAGGTTAGGTAAAGTTAGAGATAAAGTTAGGTTAAGTTAGGTAAGGTCAAGTTAGATAAGGTCCAGGTAAAGTTACGTTAGGTAAGGTAAGGTAAGGTAAGGTAAGGTAATGTGAGGGGTGTTTGGGTGTTAATCACCAGGGGAAATAAATCGGGTATCGGACATAACAAATACTATACATAACATTCAATTCATTTACATACAACTCAGACACTGCCCAACAGGTAAGAGATATAGACGTCTAGGTGAGCTGTTCTATGAGTAGCGTGACGTGAGATCGTGCTGTCAAACTTTTCCCCCAATGATTCATCACACCCTCATCCCCAAGCCTACACTGACCCCTTGCTGTCATACATGGCCAACAGGTATCTCCCGGTTAGGTGACTTCTGATTGGCTAGAATGAAGATTTTTGATTGGCTGATTGGCTAAACTATGAGATAAAATGAGGTAATAACGTTTAGTCGTGGGTTAATGAGTAGCGTAGTGAGGGAGTGAGAGGCTGGTGGAGAGAGAGAGTATGGGTGAGGGAGTGAGTGGGGGTGGAGGAGTGAGGGAGAGTGAGGGTGGTGGAGTGAGGGAGAGTGAGGGTGGTGGAGTGTTGTGAGAGTGAATGAGAGCTACGAGGCGTTAAACTCACCCGCTGATGTACACAACTTGATCCAAATATACAACCATTGGCCTCACCCACTTAAAACACCCAACTTACTTTAGCTGAGTTAGAGTTTGATGCCCCGCTCACACTCACTTAACACCCTCACTCACACTCGCTTACACCCTCACACACACACTCACTTACACCCTCACATTCACCCTCACTACACCCTCACACACACACACACTCACACCCTCACACACTCGAGACAGGCCAGAACATGATGCCTTAACAGTACCTGGGAATGTTTAGAGGTTAAGCGGTCCGCCACCTCACCTGGCTGTGATCTCTCTCCTGGGGATGGGAGTCTAATGGGCCCCAGTCTTGATTATCCTTGTGAGTCAAATGGGCCCCAGTCTTGATTATCCTTGTGAGTCATGTGGGCCCCAGTCTTGATTATCCTTATGAGTCAAATGGGCCCCAGTCTTGATTATCCTTGTGAGTCATATGGGCCCCAGTCTTGATTATCCTTGTGAGTCAAATGGGCCCCAGTCTTGATTATCCTTGTGAGTCATATGGGCCCCAGTCTTGATTATCCTTATGAGTCAAATGGGCCCCAGTCTTGATTATCCTTGTGAGTCAAATGGGCCCCAGTCTTGATTATCCTTGTGAGTCAAATGGGCCCCAGTCTTGATTATCCTTGTGAGTCAAATGGGCCCCAGTCTTGATTATCCTTGTGAGTCAAATGGGCCCCTAATCTTGATTATCCTTGTGAGTCAAATGGGCCCCAGTCTTGATTATCCTTGTGAGTCAAATGGGCCCCAGCTAAACCTATACAATAAGAGTGAGTCCTATTAAGACTATGTCCTCTAGGTTAGGTTAGAGAATAAGAAGAAAACAGCTGTACTTATCACAGTCTTGGAGTAATTTTCGATGCCATTTTCAGACGCATTATATCACAGTCAGGGAGAATCTATATATGTGTGCTATGTGTATTATGTGTGTGTTATGTGTGTGTTTCGACTCTCTCCATCATCTTACATACACGTCTAATATACACACATAATAATTCAATCATAAGTTTTAAACCTACGAATGGAAGCACTGCACTCTTGTCCCCACCGACTTGGCAACATTTATACCATTTTATGCACTGACTTGGCAATATTGTTCTACTCCCATTTACTTTTGTGATAGTGAAGCCTAACCTAACCTGCTCTAACCTAACCTAACCTGACCCTAACATCTTCAGTGGATAACAGAAATAGTGAATAATGTTCGCCTTATTTTCTCCCCTCCCTCTTTTATTCTTTCTCCTCCCTATCCTCCTCCTTCCTCTCCCTCTTCCACTCCTTCTCCTTCTTCTCCCCCTTCCTCTACTCCTCCTCCTTGTCCCCCTCTTCTTCCTTTACTATCTCCATCGTCCCTTCTCCTCTCCTCCTTCAGTGCAGAACAATGGTCATCCTAGAGTGCTCCCGTCGTGTTCTTCCTCAAGGAATAATAGCATAGACACGAATGCTAAGACGCCAGGCAAAACAAACAAGTGAAGGCGACTGTGTAATAATAACTTGGTGGCGGCGCGCGGTGTTGCCATCGTGTGGGTCCTATAAATATGTTCCCTCCCAGGTACGTAAACACTCGCACTCACTCTGTCAAGTGCGTTCCTTCTTGTTGTTTTCAATACGATGTTAGTTCGCAAGTGCGTCTCTTCTTGCTGTCTTTTTGTTTATTATCGAGAATTAAATTACATTGATGTAAGTTAATTGATTAAGGTTTGTGTTTGTGTGTTTGTAAAATTACAGTATGTGTGTACTGTGTATGTTTTGCTTTTGTGCGTATGTTTGTTTGTATATGTATAAATACGTGTATGTGTTGACAAATAAGTACATACGCGAGACTGCTTTCTCTTCTCTTCTATTGCCCTGTCTGTCTGTCTGTCTTACTTTTATTCTGTTTCTTCCTCTCCCTTTCTTGACTCACCCATCCTAACATGTACACGGATGTGTGAGTGTGTGGTCAACCGCGACTAAAATTTTGGAAAGTCTATATATATATATATATATATATATATATATATATATATATATATATATATATATATATATATGTGTGTGTGTGTGTGTGTGTGTGTGTGTGTATGTGAAAAAATCAATTTGTATCTATTTATGCTCACTCACTCATTAACACACACACACGATACACAACTCGGGGTTACAACACGGCAGGTAGGAGGAGGTGGCGCGTCACTGTTCCCTTCCTTCAGCCAGGGTCTGCCTCACCACCACCACGGGATCACACCAGCTAATATTCTCGTAACAGAAAATATGAGAATGATATTAACCTAACCTAAGCTAACCCCTTGACGACGATAACTTAACCCCTTGACGACGATGACTTAACCCCTTGACGACGTTAACTTAACCCCTTGACGACGATGACTAAGCCCCTGAATACAGTGTCATCGTACTCAAAGGGTTAAATATATACACACTGCACAAGTAAGGATTATGTTAGGTTAGCTTTAGGGTTAGGTTAGGTTAGGTTAGTATTTAGTCAATAGGTGAAATAAGCTGGGGTGTCTAATCCTAACGTGACCTTCAAATTATCCACACGGGTCATAAAAGGTCAAAAATACACTGGTGAACTCTGAAGAACTGAACCCAAAAGTAAATAAAAGAATTTAATGGTTTTCTTGGGCCATCAATAGCTCAACCCATCCAGTGTTTATTATTGTATACCTGCATTGTCTATGTCTTTGAGGAATAAGTGTCTATGTATAATTACCTATTGCCTGTATCTATCTACCTATCTCTTCCTTCCTATAGTTTAAGGGTATCTTCACTCTATAAGCCAGCAGGGAGCTACAGTAAAGTGGTGGAGAAATTTTAGCCCGCGGTTATATGTTTTGAACCATCGCTCTCTACCCAATACTGTCATAACACACATACACATACACACACATACACACACACACATACACATACACACATACACACACAAGTTGCAGTCTCATTCCCAAATATTCTCAGGTGATATATATTTTTTTACTTCTTAAATGTCAAGTCTTAGTGTAATTTCCAATTGATTTTACTTGACATTACAACACTACCACACGTATACACATTACCACACATACACACCACCACACATACACACCACCACACGTATGCACATTACCACACATACACATCACCACACATACACACCACCACACATACACATTACCACACATACACACCACCACACATACACACCACCACACATACACACCACCACACATACACACCACCACACATACACACCACCACACACCATCTGAGTCAGCCAGAAGGTTGGCGCCAGATCCCAAGTTAAGTTTAATACCAGACTATATTTATTTTCACACGGGATTGCTGACTCTTCACCCTCACACTTGTTCCTACACCCTCACACTTGTTCCTACACCTTCACACTTGTTCCTACACCCTCACACTTGTTCCTACACCCTCTACACAAACACCGCCGCTTTTCACTAATCAATGTACAATCATCTTGGTGTTGTAAACCTCAGAATGACTTGGCATTATCACACCATCACCCCTGTGTGTGTGTGTGTGTGTGTGCGTGTGTGTGTGTGTGTGTGTGTGTGTGTGCGTGCGTGTGTGTGTGTGTGTGTGTGTGTGTGTGTGTGTGTGTGTCGGGTCCCTCAAACAGTCTTACATTATGTGTGGCCAATTGACTGTAGGTACTCTGATTCTCTCTTCTTCTCCTTCCTCTTCCATTTACACCTCTTTCCATACCCACACCTCCTCCTCTTCCTCCCCCTCCATCTCCAACTCTTATTCCTCGTCCGTCTCCTCCACTTTCACCTTCACCTCCTCCTCCAACACTTCTTCCCCCCCCCCCTTCCACCTCCACTTCCTCCTCCTGATCCACCTCCTCCTCCAACACTTCTCCCCCCCCCTTCCACCTCCACTTCCTCCTCCTGATCCACCTCCTCCTCCTGATCCACCTCCTCCTTGCCCTCTGTATCCGGCGGAGTCCCATTCTCACCTGGACGACATGAAGGATACTCCGTTCCCCCTTACTTATTACTACTACACGAATACATAACTAACTAATGTAATCTGTAACACAACATTGGGTTCTCAAAGATTAGTATGTTTAAATTCTCTCAAATCTGGAGATAAAAGAAGGTATTTGTGAGAGGAAAAAACTAAAGGCTCTCAGATACTCGACTCCGCCATTAACTGAGGGTAGAGATTAATCGTTTAAATTTAGTTACAGTTCTAAGTTCCGTTGTAGTTTTAAATCTCTTTTGGCCGACATCTGTACTAGCGAAACACGCCGCTGAGAATGCTTTTATTTATGTCTAGTTTGGGTGTAAATTTAAAAGACGAATATAAGTCAGTTCGATGAGCATTTTTTTTTTACGAAAGGTTGACTTCCGAATATCCGAGAATCCATTATGTTTTTGTCAAGTAAGGTAATTTGTTTTAATATATACAGTTTAAAGGGAAATTATTATTATCTTTTTTATAGTTTTTTTAGATTTATTTATATATATACAGACGAAGAAGGAGGGGGGGGGGGTGAGTTAGGTGGTGACAGAAGTAGGCAGTTTTTAAAACGTATTAACATATACAAAATATAATATCAAAATTTAAAAGCTTTTTTGAAAATCAAGGCAGATGGGGAGGTGAAGGCGACCATCCCCGAGGAGAAGCCGGCCTGTTCCTGCACCTTGAGCGACTGCTCCTGGTGCTGGAAGAGGACTCGGTCCCGAGCTCCTTACGGCCAACGATGCTGCTACATGCCGCACCCTACTGTTATTTGCAGTTTAAGTCTGCACACCACTGGACTGGAATGGGCTCTCAGGCGTTGGTGACCACATGCTTCTCACTAATCTATCGTTCGTAAACCTTTCTTTCTCTTTATCTCTCTCTTTCTCGCCAAAATGTTAATTCTTGTGTAAGTAATGTTTCTCATTTAACTAAGGATTTCTTGTGTTATTGAGTATTGTTTCTCACCAGTACAAAGGCTACAAGAATAGTCATTTGGCTACTCTTCTGTTTACCTCTGTCAGCCATTATGGGGAGAGAGAGAGAGAGAGAGAGAGAGAGAGAGAGAGAGAGGTCATGCCAGGTCAGCTGGGTCTGGGTTAGGAGGTCATGGCTCTGGGGACGTTCTCGCGGGACGCAAAATCGTGAAGCAGTCCACATTTTTGGGGGGGACCGGTGGTAGAAGTGGTACCGTTCTTGCCTCGCAAGCGAGATGTCACTGGTTCGATTCCCGGGCCGGTGGAAGTTGTTTGGACTTACTTCCTTGCCCCCATTAGTCCCTGTTCACCTAGCAGTAAAGTAGGTACCTGTTGTAAGTCGAAAGTTGCGAATTCGTATTCAGGGAGTTGTAGGAGCTTCCAATAACTTGATGACATAAACCACTGACTCTTCAGGCTTCTACGCCCTTGACTCTTCAGGCTTCTACGCCCTTAACTCGTGAGACATAAAGGCAAGCATGAACTTAGCATGCTTCCCTGATGGGCGCTGTAAACGCTTCTACGCTTCACCTTACACAAGGATGTAGGGGGGTGCCCAATAAAAAAAAAAAACTGCTGGCTGGCCTTGACCAGACGGCGCCCCACTGATATGTTACCTTGTCGTTACTTCAGACCACGACTCTCTATCTGACTTGTGAGGAAAGAATGTATCAATATCGGTAAAATCTCTATGTATTTCCGATGGTATTTTGGTCACGCTGAGTGCGTGTGTGTATGAGTGTGACCTTCCAAGAGTCTACTACCGATTATATATTAATGTAGGTATTATTGAGACGAACGAAAATTTGATTAAAGATTAAGTTTCAAAAATAAAAAAAAAAGACGAGAAACAATAAAATAATCACCAGATACAAACTTCTATCATAATATTGTGTTTTTTTCTATTTCTAAGTTACGTGAAAAATGAATCAACGTATTTTGGGGCTTCATCCTTGCGTCGTAAGTCAGGCAGTTATGTGTATTTTAATAATTGTTCAGTTGCGAGGAGAATTGAACGGTAGGGGTGTATTTTAGGCTCATTATAACAATACTAAACTCTTTCTTATTGCAGAGACAGTTCGGTGGAGGAGAGAGAATGAACTTGAACTTAAAACTGTTATTTATTCATACAAGGAACAACGTCGACACAGTCACACGTGGCGGCTGAGAGTCTGAAACTATTGTGGCATTATCATTTATGAAAAAAATATATACGTACACCAAATGAAACTAATATACCGTACTTAAAAAAAACAAGCGAAGTGTCATAGATCGGTAATAAAACTCGCTGTTCCCCTTCACTTAAATGTTTCAGAAAATTTGGGAAAAAGCCACAGGAAAGAGGAACTTTTTCCCTAAGACTTTTTCTGTGACTTTTCCTGCGACTTTTTCCCTCGTAACCTTTCCTGTTACTTCTCCTGCAACTTTTCCTTTTAACGTTTTCCTATAACTTTTGTGTGACTTTTCTGAAACATTTTCCCACTAGATTCGTGTTTTCAAAAAGCAAGTTGAAGGTGGAGTTGACACCTTCAGCTGTAGCTCATTACACACGTATGTTACAAGGGGCCATAATATGGCCAATAATCACATGACTATAACCACAACCCACTATAACCCTGACACATGCACTATAACCTTCCATAACCCTGACACATACACCATAACCTTCCATCACCCACACCTAGTATATCAAGCGGCGTGAAATGTCGTTTGTACTAACTGGCACATCCGCTACACCACAAACGTTTACGTCACGTTCTAAATAGAGAAGAACAAGTAACAGGGTCAGTGTAGCACTCATTACACCTTTCCTGGCTATGTGTGTCTATGTAAATATTGACGTTCTTGGAGGTAAACGGTGCGAGGGTAGTCAGAAACTCGAGGGTTTGTTTGGCTAGTATGTGGGGGACGGACGCCTAGTCGCATCAGAGAGTATTAGCTCCAGTGGTATCTTGATTTTATTTATTTTTACAGAAACATTTACACCGTAGCTTAAATTCATATTGTTAGTACAAGTAAATTATATTCGCATTGTGAATGTCAGGAAATAATTCTTTTGACAGTGTTTATCATATTGAATTTATAAGATTACGAGGAAATATTAAAAATACGTGTCCAGGATGTTATTGGCGGCGTAAGGACAGTAGATGTTAATGAATAAGTTCCTATAGTACATGCCTATATATTTCCTTTGCGGGGCAGGAAAGCCCCATATCATCATCACAGTTTCATTGTCGGAAAAGCTTAAGTTCTTTGTAAATGGATAAGGAAAAGTGGCGGTAGACTCACCATTGGGTTAGCTAGCCTCACCGACCGACCAGTTTACCTTTGCCGAGTTAGGGAGTGTGGGTAGACTAGTTCAAGGTGGGATGGATGGAGTCAGTCTGTTTGGTAGGATCTGGCTCTGTACGTCAATGTACGTCTGTTATTGCTAACAAAATATCGGCTATGTGTTTTAGTGTCTTTGGTCAGATTAACGGTGGTGAAGTGCTTGTATTTTTATTATCTGCCGTCCTGAAAACAATTATCAAGATCAGTGAAATGTACATAATTGAATTGGACCTTATGTTATTTCTATAAGATACTTAACAACAGTGAGTGATTGTAGTCGTATCATTCATTCTTATACAAAACATAATGCAGTTTTACAGAATCCCACATGAAGAAAATACATTATTATGCTTTTATTTCGCAAAGCTTATTCTAGTGGGTAGCCAAGGAGTGATCATGGTCTAAAGCTTTATTTTGTTAGTATTTATCAAGATTTATATCACAGACGAGCCTTATACTCCCCCATAAGTGAGTATTTTTGCTGTGTCGTTTATCATCCAACAGTTCATAATATCCTGTGTCAATTATCTCTTGTCTCAGGACGTTAATAGACCTCACACAAACGCCTCCCATCTCTCCGTGCGTCTTCTATCTAACGGACGAATTGATTCTTACAAATTTGTGGTCATATTACACTTATCACTATATCTCTCCCAAGACGATGAAAGTAATAGAACAATTAAAAAAAACCACTGAACAATAACATAGAAAATCCAAGTGAAGTTCATTTTTACTCGAGTGTAATTCATTGTTGTTGATGTGTGACTTTACTGACAATGGACTTACGTGAAGCGCAGAGAGCAACACTGCATCATGAAACACAAAAAATTATAAAAGGTTTTACTTTTGATAGAGTGAGGAGGTTTAGTGTTAAAGTGACTTGGTAATACTGTACGTAGATTTATTTGCAGTACAGTAGATCTAAGGACTCTAAACGCGGCGTCAACATCACATCCGTACAACTAAACGAGGCACTTATATCATTACACGAGAATTTAATAGCAAGATTGGCGGGAAAACAGTAATAAGAATCAACTGTTGTAAAATGTTGAGAACAAAACAATAGACTGAGCAGCGGTAAGAACCATCAGAACAAAACCGTGGTACTGGTGGTGGTGGTGGTAGGAACAATGCTACAGACGCGGAGGAAAGCAGCAAAATTACCAGCTTGGAGAGTGAGGTGGCGGGAATAACAGGTGAGAAGGATAGAGGTCGAGAGGAGTTTGTTACGGCTGGGGAAACTACTACACCGGATTGTGAGTGTGAGGAGAGAATTATCATGTACAGGGAGCATAGAGTTGGGTTCATGGTAGGATCAGTTAAGAGCCGTCAGCAGGAGGGAAGCAGAATACCGAGTTATGTGACGAAGGCTTAGGTACGTGGTGTATAAGTGGCTGGGGAGGGGAGGGGGCAAGAGATAGCCTGGCTCCCCCTAGCCCCCTCAATGCCAACCTTACACCACACTACCACACGGCCCTCCGACGCTTCGTGACAAGGGCTTCCTGAAATCCTGTTAGTCTAATGGTGTTACTCCCTTCTCACGGTGTGCCCCCTCTCCCTCACCTCTCCTCCGCCCCCCTCCCTCACCTCCGCTGGCGTCTCCCCCCGCTCTCACACCCTCAGTTTCACCCTCCCGGCAGCCTGGTTGTCGCTGCCGCCGCCAGTTACACAGTGGCGAGGTTGCGGCCAGTGGTGGAGGGGCAACGTACCTCCTTCTACTGTGCCTACTGTTGCGAGTGGCAAGGGTAGGACGAGGTTCTCATTGGGTGCTGGTGGAGAAGATTCTGTACATATCACCTGGATGTAAATCAACTTGTGTCGTGTGTTGATAAGTGTACAGTGAGGAAATAGAAAGTTGACCAAGACGATATACTTCCTGTGTGTTGCGAATACTGTCTGTTTAGTGTGCAGAAAAGGCCAAAGTGAGGGAGATTAATGTGTCAATCCCCCCCCAAAAAAAGTTTACTGTTGACACGAAACCAACGTAAGAAACCTTAGTCAGTTATACCAGTTTACAGTAGGTCCGCCGCCTGCCATCTGACTCCTCGCCTGCACGCCCCCCCCCCCCCCTCCCTCTCCCCCCCCACCCACCTTAAAAACCTGAAATTGTTTATCATTTAGTTTGTAAAATTATAAATGTAGAAACAAGAGCTTGGATTAGGTAAGTATGTAACTGCATTTGACGTGATTTAACTTTAGAGACAAGAAAAAATTCCCCCAAGGTGAACTCCGTGTCGCTTGCATGGAGATAGGAGGAGCATTGCCATCATTATTTCCAAATCGCGCCTTTGTATACGCGAACCCTTGCCATGTAATCTGTGGTGTGCCTTCAGAACAGAGACATTGCTTAACAAAATAATGTGACGGAAAACTCCTTTACGAATTAATATGATTTTGAATTACTTAACGAGAATCTTATTTTTTATTTTTTTTAGTGAACCGAAGAGAAATGCGGCTTATAGAAACAAGTAATATTTTGGTCTTGAGGTGGAATCTTAGCAACAGTCTTGACATGGTCTTTATCATCCTACACGTCTTAGTTATTGTCAATTTTGTGTATGTTTTGGATGGTCTAGTTAAACCTTTTTAAACCATAGGTCACTCGGGAAGTCATCGTTTTTAAACTAGACAACATAAACTTTTCCTAAACTGAGGTGACAACAGAAACTCAGGAAGACAGTTTACTGGTTGGTGTGTGTGTGTGTGTGTGTGTGTGTGTGTGTGTTCGGTCATCTTGAAGTCGAAGAAGTCTTAGTCGAAGAAGTCTTACGAGTTATTTACCGCTGCTGAGGGAAGCTGTCTTGCACCAGTGTCTGAACAACCCCCCGAGGGTGAGGGAAGGGGAAGCAGGTGCTGTTGTTGGTTGGTTGGTCCAGCGGCGTCTACCACTGGCTCTCTTTTTGTGGTCTAGCGTCTGTCGTTTCTCTCTGGGCCTTTCGTCTGCAGTTTCTCTTTTTATTTGCCTCTGGTCCATCGTCTGCCTCTTAAGCCTCTGGTCAATCGTCTGCCACTTCCCTCTTACCATTATTTATCTTTGGCAAAAATTAAGGGAAATTAAAACCCAGCAACGGAACGTATTTGGAAGTGGGCAAGGCATATAGTCCACTGAGGGGGGGGGGGGGGGAGCTGTCTGAGAGGTTCTTGAATCACTCGAACAATAGCTGATGAAACAAAAGCTAGACACGTTACCTTTCTTAAGAGCTAATGAAACAAAAGCTAAATACGTTAGTTTTCTTTAGCGCTAATGAAACAAAAGCTAGATACGTTAGCTTTCTCAAGAGCTAAATGAAGCACGTACTTTATTTCAGTCACATTACATATTTCAGTATTTCCTTCACGTACTTCTCTCTCTCTCTCTCTCTCTCTCTCTCTCTCTCTCTCTCTCTCTCTCTCTCTCTCTGTTGTTTATCATACATTATTATCGAAGTTGTAGTCATTTCGCGTTACTTCTTTGTTCTGTCGGCTGGTACACGTTCATTACCGACCACTCCACTTTCACCAGGTCCACCCCCCATGCACTTAAGTGGTCGGGGATGGTGGTGTTGCGGTGTAGATGTGGTGTGGTGTTGCGGGGGTGTAAGTGGCGTTCGGGGGGTTGAGGTGTTAGTTGAGGTAGTGTTGTGATGTAGGTGGGGTGTGTGGGCGTGGTGTTGTAGGTGTGGTGTGGGCGTGGTGTTGCAGGTGTGGTGTTGGGGGTGTGGGCGTGGTATTGGGGGTGTGGGTGTAGTGTTGGGGGTGTGGGCGTGATATTGGGGGGTGTGGGTGTAGTGTTGGGGATGTGGGCGTGGTCTTGTAGGTGCGGGCGTAGAGTCACTGTGTATGTTGGCATGCAGCCTTGGTGTGGAAGATGCCTTTGAAAATTTTGCTCTTAAACTTGGAGAACCTTATGTGTGTGTGTGTGTGTGTGTGTGTGTGTGTATGTGTGTGTGTATGTGTGTGTGTGTGTGTGTGTGTGTGTGTGTATTAGTGTATGTGTAAGTGTGTATGTATGTGTGTGTGTGTGTGTGTATGTGTGTGTATGTGTGTATGTGTGTGTGTGTATGTGTGTGTATGTGTGTGTGTGTGTATGTGTGTATGTGTGTGTGTGTATGTGTGTGTGTGTGTATGTGTGTATTAGTGTATGTGTAAGTGTGTATGTAAGTGTGTATGTACAGGTGGTCGCCAGAAGTTACACATCTAAGCTGCCAAATGAGAGATGTTTGGCACCGTAAACACCTCACTAACATGCGCTTGTTTCCTTACTCTCTCTCTCTCTCTCTCTCTCTCTCTCTCTCTTCTCTCTCTCTCTCTCTCTCTCTCTCTGTGTCGATATCCGTATCTCCATATTTCCTGCGTTAACAGCCCTATACCCATCTTTCCTAACTGACTCTATTAACAACGTCTTTCCGTGTGAGGGAGTTTTTTCGAACACGATCAAGACCTCAGTTCTAATGTTCATCTGATTATTCACAAATGTTCGTATATATTCCATAATAAATATCTAAGGCCTATAGTTGCGTAAATCGACTTAGTTGTTGCTATTGTGAGTCACGTGAACATTAGGCACCCCCAACTAATTTCACCTGATGATTAAACACCCTAACCTAACCTAACCTAACCTAACCTAACCTAACCCCACAGGTAACATTAGGGTGTTTAATTCTCAGGTGAAATAAGCTGGGTTGTCTAATCGCCACACGTGATCCGCCATTGCTGTGTAGAATTGTATCACTACCATGTCAGGTCAAAGGTCACGGAGGTCTTGAGTCAGTTAGGTTCTTAAGAGACAAGACTATCACACGTTGAGTATTTTCATTCCCATTTTCTATGTATTCACGCCGCGGGTAGACTATGTTAGATGGGTCACGG